>VZTR01010043.1:55183-84646 GCA_013400775.1 Chaetops frenatus | reverse complement strand
CTGGAGCAGGCTCCTGGCCGGACCTGTGGGTGCACGGGGGGAGCAGCCCAGGCTGGAGCAGATTTGGAGGCAGGACTTGTGAGCCCGTGGGGGATCTGCACTGAGGCTGTGCAGGGAGGACTCTGTCTCCCAGGGGAGGGACCCCACGCTGGAGCCCCGCTCTGAGGATGAAGGAGTGACAGGGACAATGTGTGGTGAATTGACAGACAGCCCCCATTCCCCATCCCCCTGTGCTGCTGGTGGGGAGGAAGCAGAGAAATAGGGAGCGAAATTGAGCCTGGGAAGAAGGGAAGGGTAGGACGGTGTTTTAAGATTTTATTTCTTCTGATCCTACTTGGATTCAATTGACAATAAATTAAATTTATTTCCCCATGTTGAGTCTGTTTTGCCTGGGATGATCTGATCAAACAGCTGAGTAATCTCTCCCTGTAACTGCTGAGTGATATCTCCTTGTCTTTATCTCAACCCAGAAGCCTTTTTTACATTTTTTCTCCCCTGTCCAGTTGTGGAGGGGAGTGAAAGAGTAGCTTGGGTTCCCAGTCAGTCCCCCACACCTATCAAGGAAGCAACTCTCATGGTCCTGGTAGGCAGTAACCATGCAGGATCTGTGAGATCAACTCTGCCCTGCTTGAGTTTGCCAAGGAATCTGAACACAGCCATGCAAATATTTCCACTGCTACCCTCATGTCTACAGTGCAAGCAGATACTCATGGTTTTCTGGTGGAGCTGCTCAGCTCTGGCAAATTTCAAACTGTTTCCTTCCTCTTTAGGCCAAGGAACAAACATGAGATATAAAAAGTCTGCATTCATTGCTTGATAAATATTTAATTGCTTATTTAAAGTGGAATAACTTTAGCAGTGATAAAGACCTTTTTCATCACAGGCAAAATAATTAACCATAATGATTTAAGCTTATCTCTGTGACTTTGCTTTGGAAAAAGAAAACTGTGCTGACCCAAACAGATCCTGTAGTCACCTGCCAAAGGCTGTTCATTTCTATCTTTCAGTCCATATTTTATGCAATATATTATGTATAGGGGAGCTTAAAGCTGCTGAGAATGGACAGGTCTCCTTGCAGACCTTCTGAGGCTTTCCAGAGTGAAGGGCACCTCAGATAAGCAGTAACTCTACAGATTTTCAAGAACTTTTGGTGAGAAGATTGGGTTTAAATCAGACATACAATGTAGATATTTTCATTGTTTTAATTTCTCTTACTTTTACTGAGTCTTGAAGTAAATAACTAAAAGGCATTGAATTTGAATTTTTCAAACTATTTGAATAGTCTTCTGAAACAAATAAACTTATTTATTTGAAAAATGTTGTTTTCCTAACTGTCATTTCCTTACAACAGAAGTCGTATCCAGGCATTCACTGAATGAGCATATGAACATAGAAGTCTACCTGTGGAAGGATTAGAGTCTAATGCTTTATGCTGCTACATTTTAAATGTAGAGCTGAAGTGTACTGCTGGATCACCTTTGCTGCAGAATTTGCATAGTTTGCGAATGTCATTTGGTGACCTTTTTATTTATGTTTTCCAAATTTGTGTTGTTCTGGCCATTTGCAGAGTGCTATTATTTCCCACAGTCCACAGCCTGACCAGCTAGAACTAAGTTCTTACTTTTCCTGATTCTGAGGGCTGCTGTTTCTGCATGCTAATTCATCACTACCTGTCCAATATCACAAAATGCATTTGCTAGTTTCTTCTAAAATTTACTGAGAATATTGAGTGACTTTCTATTAAGTCAGTATTTACTGGACTGATGGGTTGTAGATCCATCTGTCTGGAGTATATGTGACCAACACAGCACAATTTGGAGAGATCTGATGATAAGGCAGGTATTTCAATGTAGTTGCTCTTCCACTGTTAATGAAGACTTTAAAGTGACAACAGCTCTCAAAGGCTGAGTGGTAACTGTTTTATAGTTTCAAAATAGTACAGCTTTGATTTCATATTTAAATAGTCAGTTGGAATCACAAGCTACAGAAATAGGTAGAGTAAAAAGGATTCCTACTTCAAAGGGAACAGAACAAGCAACAATTTCAGGTATCTTGAGAGTATATACCAAATGAATCTATGCATATAATTTTTTTGCAATTATTTGCAGCTCTGTTGCTGATATGAGTCCGAAGCAAAGACTTAAAAAGTTCACTGAAGTCTAGGAATAAGAAACAGTATCTAATAATTACAGAAAACGTTGTTCTGATGAGTTCCATCCATATAATTCAGTTTCTATGTCTGTCTACATGTATAGATAAACCCACATGATGTAAATGGGTTCACACTTTTCATTTATTCTGAGTGCTCTTTATGTTGCACAGACATCTGAAGT
Organism: Chaetops frenatus; assembly: GCA_013400775.1. NCBI lineage: Eukaryota > Metazoa > Chordata > Aves > Passeriformes > Picathartidae > Chaetops > Chaetops frenatus. Next base: position 82,313 of record VZTR01010043.1, on the reverse strand, counting down.
GGATCAAAGCTAACAAATGGTTCAGACAATCTCTAGCCATGTCCCAAGACCCTTAAGGAGGCCAAAGCACTGCTTGTGTACTCCATCCTCCTCATATATTGACATAAAAAAGGGGTATTGTAAGGTATGGTATCGTAAGACATAAAGCTACAGAGAAAATTCTGGCAAGGAACAGTTTAGTTGTTTTAAGCTCCACTACCTGTTTTGCATACACCTGACAGTTACTGCAGGTTTTTGACACTACTGGTCTGGATGATGGCCATGTACTACTCTAGCAGTGTGATAACACAACAAGTCTGACTTCAGGGTTCAGGTTTATATAAATGAAGTTTGCAGAAAAAGAGACCATATATGCTTAGCATGTACATTTTTAATAACAACTGGGTGACAAATGTCCAAATATCATTTTCTCCTCATGAGATTGCTCTTCTAGTCAGTTCTTTCCCATCCCCTTCTTGCTTTTAACTCTCCTAACAGCAGAAACAGGAAAAGACAAATCAGCATCAGCCCTGCTATCTTCATCCTTTGAGAGGTTTCATGCAGCGAGAAGTTGTCTCTATTCTTAGACAACAGGAAAGATTTCATTTTCAGCAGAAAGAGGAGTATCTGATAGTCCATCCTTCTGGTGGTGTTTAATTCTGAGAAGCCAAAAGTGAGCCCATAACATAAAAAGTAGATTAAAAGAAAAAAAAGAAAAAAGAACTTTATTGTGCAATTACTTTTGTGTAGGAGAAGAAAAAATAGGCTTCAATTGCTGTCAAGATGTTTTAGGTTTGACATTAGGGGGAAAAGCTCCCTAATACTGATACTTTCGCAGCTCAGGTTTAGATGGCTGACAGATTTTGTGGAATTTTTTATAATTTTCTATCTTAGCAGAGTGATTAATTAAAGTATTTCAGGACATTGGGGTTTTTTTTCCCCCTTTTTTTTGTATGATATTATTCCAATCCTCTTTTTCTGCAAATGTCATTGTGGTTAAAACGTTTACATCTGATGTGAACCATTTTTACTTTTCCCCTCTTGCAGGGAGTTAAAAATAAAGATAAACCATTTCAAAAGTAAAACATTATGTTTCCAAGTGAAAAACAAAAAGGCACACATTAAAAAAAGGCCAAGGTTTTTGAAATATCAAATAAAAAACAAACTGTTTTGCGAGATGGAATTACCATAAATACTTCAATAATCAGTGACAAGTGACACAGATAAGTAATTTTCTTATTTTTGCTGTGGTTTTTGTTTGTATTAAAATAAGGAAAACATCAAAGCTGAGTTACTCCATGGAAACTGCACTTACTCATGCTCAAGGCATTTCACATGATCTATTAAACAAAAAAATGTTTTAATAAGAACACTATTTTTATGTTCCTGGTGCTATCCATATTTATAACATTGATATAAGTATTTTTAACAAATCTTATCACATGTCTTAGTATTTTAATTTTGAAATACTTAATGGTACTGACATTTAAAATAACATTATCAGTATTAGAATTAATACTGAAATTAATAAAGTAGTGGAAACTTAAGAACATCTTTATACTTACAATGACATTGCGTAGCACTTTATTATCATTTACCAGGAAATTATTTCATTATTATGGGTTTGCTATCAGCTCATAAATGTACCCTGAGCAGGGAAGCTGTGTGTGGTTGAAATATAAATCTTTTACCCTCCCTTGATGCTGTAATTCTTATTATCAGTCTGATAGTCTGATAAAAAATGTGCCTAGAAACATTTTTGGAGGCGTACAGAAAGCAGAGACAAAATATCCCACAAATCTAGTTTAGCTGTCACCAAAACCTTATCAAAACTCTTTTTTCATAGAAAGTTTCTTAGATTTTAACACCCATGTCTTAAACCTGGGAGATTCCTCTGTATTCTAACAGAAATTAGCAGAATATAGTAATTTCTGGGGTTTTTGCTATGTCAGTCTTTATTTAACTTCACATCCAAATCCTATTTTAATCCTTCCAATGAGCATGCCCTTTTTAATTGCACCCAACTTCTACCAAGAGAATATTCCAGCTATGACTTGAATAAAAACTCAAGAATATTGACAACTTGAATATTGAAGAGAATTGTGTGTTTTCCTCCATGAAGTCCTGCTCTTAATGCTGCAGATACTCTCTTTGATGGGTGATGCCACAGGGAGAGTTTTGTTTTAACATAACACATTGCCTGTTAAAATAAATCTAAATGAACAAAGAGGTCACACTGAGCTGGTCCCAAATGTCCCTATAGACATATGTACAGACAGGTGGTTAATGCAGCCTCCTGTCCAAAACAAGATCTGGAGGGATTTCTCCTTATTCCTGACAGATGGGTAGCTCTTCTCAGAGAACCTGAATATGTTCATTTAAAATATTTACGTGATTCTAAGATGGAAGTATGGGTTCTTTGGGTGCAAAACTATGATCCACCTTTCAAAGATAGTTTACTTGGGACTTTGAAATTAATTTCCTCTTCACGAAAAAAATTATAAAAGTACTGAGGATAAAACTTGAGTTATTTAGGGATAAAACAGCAGAGATTAATTTTATGGCATTATTCTCTATTTTTTTTAAAGACATTTTGGGGTGTTGGGGTACATTTGCTCTTCTCCAGAGTCACTGCTGTTTGAGAACAGTGTATGATTTAGATATCTGTCCATCCTGAACAGAATGCAGAGGACACCTCTCCTGTGCAGCAGCACTGACCCAGGGACAGGGAATCCCTCCGTGCTCTAACCACACAGTGTTCTGTCATGCAGCCTTTCATGGTCACTGCAGCAGCTTCCCATCCTTCACCTGCTCCCCTCATCAGGAACAGGCTCTGTGGGAGCAGTGCAAGGCTGCCTGTGCTGGTCAGTTCTGTGGAATGCAGCTGATATCATTGCTATGACAGAAACCATTTGCATTAGTGCTCTGGTCAAGTTGCTCGTATCGTTGGCCCCAAAATGACCACGGAAAATAACACCCACAGGTTTAACTTGCTTTCTCCATGAACTGCCAAGCAACTGAGAGGAGGCCAGAATACTGTTGCACCAGAATAACCTAGCAAATGAGTCGTAAAAATGTCTGTAAAAAATATGAAGTATATATGTAGTGATGCAGCATTAATATCTTTTCATCGTTGGTTTACAGACATTTCCCAAAATGTGACAGACCTGTGAGTGATAATGGCAAAGCTCATGCTGTGGCACCGCTTAAAATTATTACTATATTTCCATCAAGATTATCTGCTTGCACAGGTGGAGAGACGAGGTACAAGAATGTCTAGGCTTAATATTCAGAGAGATTAAAAATGTGTTCCTTCACAGGCAAGAGTGGATAATCAGAGCCTTTGGATTTTAAGTCCTGTATTCTGCTATAGAAATGTCTTTTAAAGCCTATTCTAAACCCGCTAAAACTTAAAGCTGGTTTGCAAAGAAATTTTGCTCTGTCAGCTTCTGTACAATGATGGTTTAGTGTCCTTATAAATACAGAGGCTTTGTATTTATACAGAGCGTTAAAATGAGTGAAGCAGACCAAGTTTGTCTTTACAGAAAAACATATTTCTGAGAAACAGCTGTGACATTTTTTAATCAATGGAAGTTTTAAAGTGAATTTCAGCACATGGCTGCAGCAAACAGATGAACCAGAAAATGATTAATATGTGTACACAGAAACTCCCAAGAAATCTCTATCGCTTTGATAGATGAAAATGACTCCCAGGAAGTACCAGGCTCTATTCTGTGCTAAAATAATAATAATAAAAAATTACGTCGCATGATTAAAGTTTGTTAGCTGTAGTCAGTCTGGAGAAGTTTAGCCCTTGCTTAAAAGGTGATGTTGGTGACCAAGAGAAAAGTCTACAACATTTCTAATGATGTCTGATGTTTCCCAAAAGAGTAAACCCCACATAACTTGTTTTCTAATACTAGTTTTTTAATTTGCAGATTACTACTCAAATGTGCAAACAGTGATTCTGCCCTCATATTCCTATTAATTTAATTGAGGAATTATTAGCTATGGTCCACAGCAGGATTCCTTACCTATGTCTCTTTGCAGCACCAGGCAGAAGTGGAATTTTCATTAAGTGTGGAATTTTCTGTGTCCCTGTGTCTCTCTGGGTGGTAACATGAAGTACAAGCTACAAGTAGCTTATTTCAGGAGTTCATTGGTTTTATTCCTTTATGTTCTTTATAGTGGAAACACTGGTTTCCATGCCATGAGTATTGCATTAGATAGCTCTTTAAAAATACACCCACTTAATATTTCATGTTGGAAGAAACATTGGAATACAACAGTAATTAGAACTGGAGGAGATTTAATGATTGTGTCTTTAGTATCAGAAGGCACTTTCAGAAATTTGGATTTAGTAAGCTGATATATACAGGGACACTGAGAGTGCATGGCCTCTTTAAACACCCATATTAAGTTATTCTCTATAGGTACTTTTTTTTCTTTTTTATGATGTTTGATGCCACATCTCATGTTTTCTTCAAAACTGTGATTTAACAGAAAGGTGATAATGTAAACCTGTCAAAATACATCACAGGGGGATATGTATATTTGTTATTGTTGTGACACAACATCTGCTTCTACTCTTCTGCTTTGTGCAAGAATTTTATAATAACGAAAAGTTGCAAAATTTGAAGAAAAGATAAAGCAATAAAACATACAAAGCTTACTGCAACAGCACAAACCAAGAAGAGATGGATTTTTTTTTTTTTGTTTGGTCTTATCTCTGCTTATGTCAGTCTCTTCCTCTGTGTTTACAGCCTTAATAACTTCAGAATGGAGTCTGTGACCATCATTCTGCTAAGGTGAGTGTGTTAATGTGGGAGTGCCTTTTTCAGCCAAACCCACACCTCAGTACCTGGTGGAAGGGAGCCAGCTTGTTTGCTTGCATTTCTTGTTTTGAAGGAGTGAAATATATCCCCACACTGCTCTAGAGTGTGCCATGTGTGCTGTATTACAGACCTGACCTCTTCAGACGTGCTGATGTTCATTGAGGCATTATGTTGTATGTTCTCAAATGCAACAATCTTTTGTACATGGCTCATTCAAGATATTCATGATTCTTTTTCAAAAGCGGAGCAACATTTCTCTTAATTTAATTTAGACAGGAGGAATTTTAAAGCTTCTGAAAATCAGGTATGAATAATTTCGACTTGTAAAGTCAAAATGAATGTTCACTGTTAAAATTCATCTGATTATTATGGACACAAATGGCTGAATACATTTGAATTTTTTCAACTTCTGTGATAGAAGTCGTGTGTGTTTACTTGAATCTCCTCTGTGTATTACCACACCAAATAAACAGCAGAGTAAATAGAGCTGAGACAAAGTTAACTGAGAATGAATGATCATTATAAAAAATATTATGGAAAATTGCACTAGAAATTTTTTACAGTTAACTAACTGATATTATATATTTAATGCACAGTTTAAAGTGACTGCAATACAGTTTAAAATATTAAAAGAAAGCTTCCATTTTCGAAAATGATGCTGTAAATGAAATGCAAATCAGTAATTGATTGTTACTGGATGGCTTCTATGTGATTAGATTTCAAACTTGTTTTTGTTTCTCATTTGTAGCTCTGAAATAAAATGCAAAACATCTAAAGTAAAGTAGTACATCTTCAGTAATGTCCCAGTTTGATACCCTCTGTATCATGTATCCCTAATATATCATTGTTATTGACTAAGGGTCCCTTTCAACACAGGCTCATTGGCTTCTCAAATGAATGTGGTATTTTGAGGTCTCACTGTAAGCTATGTATTAACAGTACAAAGAAGGAGCCACACATTCTTCAGGGTCTTGGAAAACATAAAACAATGCTCCTAGCTTTTATCTTTGGATGAAATAATCTCCTTGGCAGCAGATGACAGAGCAGGGAGCAGGGCTCAGCGCTCCCCAAAATGAACCTGCATTCTCCAGATGTGCCCTGTTGTAGAGAATGTCTGAGTGCCTGAGATTTCCAAGTCCAGCAGGGCAGTGTGCTTTCAAAACAGGTAGTTTCAAAAGTATGGCAATGGTAAATCTAAGTAAATCAAACACACATATATGCATAATATATATATAGGATATATGCTGTCTGGCTCAGAAAATTGTGCTTAAAATCCTTCCTTATTAGACACATCTTTCCTTGAGAACAGACTGTTTATGTGTTTGTTTGATTGTTTGTTTGTTTGTTTGTTTTTTATCAGCATTCTAAAATATATTTAAGTAACCTGCAGGTATGTTAAAATATTTTAGATCCAAATATTGAGTAAATAAAATAATTTATGCCCACTAACATTTTTAAAGAAATCAGTTACCTGTGCAACTTGATAGGTGAGCAGTTTTCCTGTATTAAAACTGCTTTGCTAGCTGAAGTCTTTTGAGAGAGAATATTACTTTACTAAGTCACCTTCTGAAAGGTTTAATTAAATTTTTATGTCTAAATTTATAAACCATTAATCACAGTCTTAGAATAGAATATTATGGGTTGGAAGAGACCACTAAAGGTCATCTAGTCCAAATCTCCTGCAATGATCAGGGACATCTTCAACTAGATTAGGTTGCCCAAAGCTCTATCTAACCTGACCTTGAATGTTTCCAAGCATGGGCTATCTACAATCCCTCTGAGCAACTTGTACTATTGTTTCTCCATCCACACTGTAAAAAATGTGTTCCTTATAACTTGTCTAAATCTAGCCTCTTTTAGTTTAAAACATTATTCCTTGTTCTGTCAACACGGGTCCTAATAAAAAGATGGGAAAACCCATCTTTTTTTATAGGCCTGCTTTAGGTAGTAGAGGGCTGCAATGAGGTCTCCAGGATGAACACCCCCATCTCTTTCAGCCTTTCTTCAGAGCAGAGGTGCTTTGGCCCTCTGACCATCTCTGGGGCCCTCTGGACTCGCTCCAACAGGTCGATGTCCTTCCTGTGCTGAGGACCCCAGAAATGGACTCTGTATTCCAAGCAGAGTCTCATCTGAGCTGTGTAGAGAATCCTCTCCCTCTCCCTGCTGGCCACGCTGCTTTTGCTGCAGCCCAGGACACCATTGGCTTTCTGTGCTGCAAGTGAACATTGCAGGGTCATGCCCAGCCTTTTATGCACCATCATCCCCAAGTCCTTCTCAGCAGGGCTGTTCTCAGACCCTTCACCCCCCATACTGTATAGATTGATAATTCTTGCACGTAAAACTGTTCCCTGGAATTGTAAAATGTTAATGCTGTAAAATATTTATTACCAGATACTATTAATTTTTTGTAAACTGGAATTTCTCTGATTGTTTCAGGAGAGCTGAACATCCTTACTTTGATCTTGAAGATTCATTGAAAAGTAATCAACTTTATTTTAGAGTGTAGTAAATTTGTCATCACTGATCACAGGATAACAAATCTAGATTTTAAATTGCAGTCCACAAGATGGCAATCTTGGACTGAAATTGTCTCCACAAATTATTCTGCTGATAGTTTTGCTGCTGTTTCCAACTTTTGGAGCATGTTTGAAGCCTGTTGTGCTGTGCTTATGTCTGGGGCTGCACTATGAGCAACCCTAAGGCACTTTCTGATGGGCCCCGGTACCCTCAAAACTGGCAGCTCCATTAGTGCAGAAACACGTTCCTTTGGTCTAACCAGTTTTCAGTGTTATCCACTTTCATTGAGGCATTTAGTTTTGAAACAATCTTTTTAAAAGTGTAGAGGCTGTTTAGAAGTAGGAACACCTCTTAATGGCTTCTGTAAATTTAATTAAAAAAAACCCCTTGAACATAACCACATATTGCACATTATCTGCTCAGTACACGTTACCCTACCATGTTCCCACCACTGCATTAAAACCTCTGATTAAAACCTCCTCAATATTTGGAAAATATTGACCTAATATGTGATCCTCAGCATTAAGAAGCCACCACAGTTGCAGCTTCTCAGCTTTGCAAACTCGTCTGGCTCCAATGAACTCAGTGTTACCACCGTGGTGTACATGCACCCCGGAAGGAGTTGCTCATCTCTCTCCTGGGGCATTCCAATATTTGAAGGCATAATGCTAATTCAAAATTGTCTGTTTAGCAGGGCATAGCTGGTAGCATAGTCCTAGGGCATAAATCAGCCTTCCTGTGAACCATTTCAGAAATGGGCAGCAGAAGGCCCTGAGAAGGTGTTTGCAGGATGACATGCAGAGCATGAGGGTCACAGCCATGTATTCAGCCCTGGAATTCTGGTTGTCTAGTTTTTTCCTCCATCTTAAAATATTATTTCAAAACCTGGACAATGAAAAACCCTCATTTGCTAGTCGTAGTGGAAAAAAATCACAACTAATTTTGTACTTTGTCTATATTCATTCACTGAGCAAGCTGCACCTACTCATTACTATTTAGGGCATCTCATCTTTCCAAGGCTTGAACTTGGGGAATGGAAATGTCAAAATTCAAAAATAAAGGAAAGTTATCTGAAAGAAAGCAAACAAAAACAGGACTAATAGTTTTATCTTTTGTTGCATTAGATTTTATTTCTCTTTTCTGAGTTACTGAAGGCTTCAGAGCATCAGAAAGAGGTTCTATTACCTTTATTTAGAGCATAAAGTGGACAAAGGCCGTTGTGACTTCTCTATCACCAGGCTTAGTTAAATGAATAAACATTTGTGGAAAGGAAATTAAGAAATCCAGCTCATTCTACCATGTCCTTCAGAAAAGGGGACAAAAGCTAAGGTAGTTAGAGAGAACAGTATAGACTGAAGCCATGGTCTGATCCTATGACTGACCTCTGTGCAAACAACCAAGAGCTCTTCTGGGCAGCTGTAGGCTTGGCACTGCCAGAATCCAGAGGTGTTGGCAGACTGGCAGGAGTGGGTGCTGCCACACGGTGACAGGACAGTGCCATCAGCCTGACCTGCTCTGATGTAAATGCTTTCCTGGTTTCTCCTTTCTTTCATGTTTTGATCTACATGAGTCTTACAGGGATGGGACTGAAGTGCCTTAAGTTGTACCACCTTTTGATATAAAATTTCAAACTTCTTAAGATACCTTTTTTTCCCCCCACAGATTTCCTTCTGCTATCCAAACTCAAAAGAGGAACTTAAAACTGAATCTTCAATACTTCTTCCCACAAATCAAAATCTTTATCTTTATCACTGTCATATATTTATGGCTAATTGGATCATTTCCACTTGGTACGATTTTGGTTATTACTATTCGAATTCAAATAAATTTTGGAGACATCAAGATTTTATGAGACATTAGACAAAGCATTTGAATAAATATATCTTACCTTTATTCATCACCTGCAATATTTTTTGGTTAGGAATGTATATGAAAAAAATTGTATTTTGCACATTTCAGCAGGTATTTCTGGGGAAAAAAAAAAAAAGAAATATTACTGAATTATAGTGTCTTCCACTGACAGAGTTAATTGTGAGATAAATTTAGAATAGGCTACAATAATTTTCCCTTAGTATCTCAATCTTATTAAAGAAAAGTCTGATTCAGAAATGCAAATAGGAAGATTAGACCTGATCCCCCTAACTGTGTAAAAAGGTCTTCATAAAGGTAATCTAAATACTGAGAAAACCTACCCATGTAATTTCTCTTTTTATCTCAAATGCCAGCAAAACAACATACGTACATAACAGTGTAGAAAGGTCACAGAAAAATTAGAGGTCTCATCTAAACCTTGTGATGTAGTGGGAGTTTTTCAATTGCTTTTAATAAGAGAGAGATAAGGTCTTGAGAACATAAACAGTCAAGAGTTATTTGTGTTAATTGCTTTTATTCTTAAAAAGCCCCAGCAAGAGCTCTTTTTTAGTCCAAACTGCCTGAAGAAACATTACAGTGTGTATACATGACCAGAGTTTCTTCTCTTCTTTTGCCATTTCTTATAACCTTGCATACACTGCTGGCTTATATTTCTACATTCAAAGCTGTATTATTTGCAGAATAATTAAAATGAGGCTGTTTCTCTGCAGTAAACACATGCACGATCAATATTATCCTTTTATTTATTGCATACACTAAAAAAGTGCAAGAAAATTATGCTTAAAATAAAAGCAAATTAAAGGAAAAATCACTTCAGAGGGCATGAAACTGTTTGGATTTGTAGGTTATCACAGGGAAACTAACCTGTTGTATTGCCAACTGAGATCTGTATAACAGCACCATGGAAAGCATTTTTTTTTCTAAACCCAAACTATAATAGCATTTTGTTTTCCTTTGAGGGAAATGCAGAGTTGGGTGCAGTTGGATGTTCCCACTGCACTGCTGCTCCAAAGTGTCTCTTGGCAGTTCTTCCACATGGGGCCTCGGTTACCGCTGTTAAACTGTGGGAGGTTTCTCTAAACAAGGAGGAAGGGGTAAAAAAAGAAAAAATTAGTAAAAGATTCTCTTTTCTTTTGAAGTTGGGGCAAGAGCTGAGCACACGGAGACCCTGTGTGTGCGCCATTTTTCTGGGAAGCTGCTCACCCACCATGGTGGCAGCCATGGCAGCACATGCACCTTGAGGTGAGGTGTGGTGTGGTGCTTCTGGTCTTCCAACTTTTCTGAAATTCTCATCTTGCAGAGGTGAACCACCCCTGTGGGAAAAGTTGCCTTACTCCCACACAGGTGTGGGATCCTGGCTTCTTACAATATGTAAGGACTGGAGAGTGTAAATGTGACCTGTTCACCGTTTGCAAACAGTGGAGCAGGTCGCTTTCAGGACCATGGCTGAGTCAGGATCTGGTGACAGGATCTCATCAGACAGGGAGGGTGGAAGCTGGCACTCCTTTTGCTCCCAAGCAGTGTGGGAGCTGATCCTGGGCCATGAGCTCCCGGCACACTGGAGACCCCCAGACTGCAGGTGTTGGCTCATGCCAATGCATGAGTCTGTCCCAAGAGGGCAGGTGCTCCTCAGTCTTGAGAAGTGACTACAGTTGGTCAGTCATGCAGCCCCTTTTCCCTGCTCTGTGTCAGAATCTTATTGACCTCCTGTCATTGGCACTGCTCTTCCTTCAAACAGGAGCTCAGGCTCATTAGTGGGGCAGCTTGTTCTGCTCCTGCTCTGGCTGTGGCTGCTTTTTGAGGAAGTTACAAACTATTGACGAGATAGGTCTCATGAAGATTTATTCCTTGTCAAAAATAGAGGTCATTAATATACTTTCCAATTAAATTTCTTTTCTCCTGTCTGAACGGCTTCTTGCCAACTCCCAGTATCGTATTTAGTTAAGTAATCTGTGAGGATTTGTTATATTATTTACACTGGCATAAATTATATTACTTTCACACAAATTTGGCTAATCATCTGTTGCTGAGATTTTCCACTGTGTTACAAGGCATGGAGAACTGCATGCTGGCTTAGAGCAAGGATCTCTGGCTTTCTAAAACAAAGCCTGTCACTACAACCACCCTGAAAGGGCAAGAGTTGATTAGTTTTCTCTGAGGCAACAGCTCATTACATGATGATAAAGTCTAAAAGGCAGATGAATATAATTTGAGCTTTTATCTGGGGCTTTTGGGAACCTTAGTGGTCCCTCCTGCCTCTAAACCCTAACACCTGGCTCATTTTCAAAGCACCTCAGCCTGATCAATCCAAAACCCTGCTTCAGTTTCTTCATTTGTGAAATGGGACTAACAGCTGCATTGCAGCTTCAAAACTGAAATACGATGAAGAGCTTTCCAGAGCACTACTACTTTGTTTTCAGTGTTCAGGGGTTTTGTGGGGACTCTTGAAGGTTTGGTTTTGTTTTCTTTTTAAATTGCCGTGTAAATTTTTCATATCATTAAGTATTAGAGACATATTTTGTGCTTTTTGCTGTAGATAGACCCTTCCTTGAAAATAAGAAATTGAGACTGGATATTTTCATATATTCACAATATTTAGTAGTAAGGTGCTGAAAAAAAATACAGCAATTATAGGAAGAAGATAGTTTGAAAAATTATCTGAGAACTAGCCTGCAAGAATCAAATTAATCCTTATTTACAGACAAATTTGCAAGGTGCCAACCATGACAGTTCAACTCCCAAAGAATCTAAATTGTACCATTTACACATAATATGGGTATACTTACTTTAGTGGTTTTAATATTTTATGTATTCTAGAATCAAGTGAAAGGTAAATTTCTCCTGAGCATGCAGAGACTGCTGTGGCAGAAGACATTCAACTGGTTTCAGTAACATAATTCTGTTGCCTTCAGCACAGTTTTTAGTTTGATTCTGGTTTCTGATCTGGCCCAAAATTCATCCCGAATTAATCTGCTCTTTCAGATATTCTGTTTCTGAGATCTTCACTTTCCCCAGTGAAGGTCAGGGCAGTAGGAGGTAAAACACTGTCATGATTAATATTTCCCACATCTATCTGGAGCAAATGCTTAGTGCAGAAAGCCAGCTGACCAGAGGGCATTGTTAAAGAAGGTGATGCATTCCTATCGCTAAAAGCACAAAGACTCTAGTGAGCAAACTTTTCTTTTGTAAAGAGTAAGGTTCAGGTCTCAGTCTGGCAAATTTCTATCATCTCACCTTATTCAAAGATAGAGGGCAATTGGTTTGAAGTAGGGTTTTTTCAGTCATAAAGAGATGTTGCTTTGTTTCAACACTGAAAATAATAATAAAAAAAAGCACAACATGGGTTTGCTTAGTAAAATCATAAAAATGATTTTTTTGTTGTTGGTTTGTTTGGTTTTTTTTTTGTCCCTGGAAAATCTTTAGAATGGTAAGATTTTCAACATTGGGAGGTAATACTGTTAGTAGTTTCACAGTAAGGTTAGGAAAATGACCTACAAAAATTATGTTCTATACTTATATGTCTTATTAAAAAAGTTGCATGGGACTAAGTTTGCATGCTTTACTTGTGATTCAATACCACAGAAAACATTCTGCGGCAACCTTGGAAATGCCAAGACTTCACAGTGCAAAGAAAGTATCACTGTTTCTTCCTGGTGAAAGCTGCCTTAGTGTCCGTGTACATGCTGAGCACTCCCCTACCTGTGAGCATCTCATGATGTGTTGAGAAACAAGTCACCAAGTTACCTGGCAGATGTTTCCTCTGAACTTATTCCTTTTAGTGAAGTTTTTTGATGAGAAATAAGAGAATCCTTCTCAGTTTTTAATTTAACGAAGAAAATGTTAAGTATTTTGAGTAGACTATAAAATGCTCTAAACAGATACAAAATTCAAAGGTGAACTTATTCAATATTAACTTTTCTAATTTACTTTTTCCTCTGTTCTAATTTCATAGGCTTACCAGTTTATTATCTAGATCAAAATGTCAGAATTCCTGAAGAACAGAGAGTTTCTAGTTCACATGAAGGGCAGTTATTTTGCATTTAAAAATCTGTTATAAAGAGAAATCTGACTTATGATATCTGGAGAATAGCTGCATCGTAGCTCACTTGCTGCTTTTTCTTCCTTGTCTGAGTGGGAGAAAGTTTAAGTCTGCTACAGAGAACGAAGCACTTTTGTAGGAAAGAATTTGTACTAAAAAGTAATGTTTTCCCAACTAAAGTCACTGCTGTTAAGGTCAGTGCATAAACCCCATTAATAACATTTTGATTTGTTCTTCTCCTGGAATCTCAAAATAGAAGTCATGTTTTGAGAACAAGAACAGAGCTAGTCTCTGGTGTAAGACAGTGCTTTGCACACTGGAGGTTGGTGACAGCAGGCTGTTATGGGTTTCCTAAAGAATAATGGCTTGTGTTACCATTAGACCAAGGGAAGGTAGGACCAGTTCTTATAGTGCTCCATCACTGACAAGCCTTGTGCATTAAATGTCATTAGTGACAGCCCTCACTCCTCCATACCCTCCTCCACTGCCAGAGGGAAAAGACAGAAGAAAGAGCCTTAGCCTCAATGCATTTAAGCCATGAAGAAGGACAGGAGCTTGATCACCTCCCTGGAGTCTTTGGGTACAATGTAGAATGCAATGTAAATTATAGGACTCGAGATACCAATAAACATCAGTTGTGACTATAGTGAGCAAATGGTCTTTAATTAAATACATGGAAAACCCAAAATGTGTATTTAAGGATGTTCCTCTGAGATGCCGTTTCTTCACATTCCAATTGTTTGAGAGGCTGCTGCTGGAGGAGTCCTCCCCATTTTATGTTCACTGTAAAGAAAAAAAAAAAGAAGCATCACTGAAATTCAGTAAAGAGTTATTTTAAGGTTGACTGAAGCTGTTAGAAAATAACTTTTATTTCTTTAATGGTTGAGCATATATTAATGACTTCAGTCATGTTAAGAGTCATTTGGAAATGTAAAGCACCAGCAGTAATTTCAGGCAGTACTTCTAGTTGTAGTTGTATATCCTCTCTATAATGATTCTGTTAACCTGAGATTTCAGCCCCTAAGCTTACCAGAGCTATTTATATGTTTACTTACCCCTAGGTACTAGCTGTGAAAATCCTTGAAAAAGCACCATCATTAGCACCCAATTAAAGAGAAAACTTATGCTAATAAAGCCAGGAGTTGCTTTTTAATGCTATGAAAAAGAAAAAAATATTTAATGACTGTATTTCTGGAAACCTTTTGATGTTCATGATAATTAGTTCAGTCCGGCTACTAAATTAAGGGCAGTTAAAGTATTATACAGACTTTTGAAGGTTGCTATATTCAGAGAAGACCTTTTGCAATCCTTTGGCAGTGAATGGCATCTTATCCAATATACAGATTTAGTCAGAGAATGTCAGCAGTGGAAAACCAACTCAAGGATTCTGTTTGGGTTTTTGGAGGCTTTGTGTAAATCTTAGATGAGGAAAATAAATGAAAATATTTAAAAAGGCAGCTCTATAGTTGCAGAAAGTTATAGCTCCTGCATCTGGAGAAAGTTAGAATTCCTACATTCAAAATCATTATTATCAATGCATTCCACTGAAGAATCCATAGTATATCAATCTTGACTATATTCAATAACAGTTTATGACTTATTTCAACTAAATACATTTCTGAACCATTCTAGTACTGTGCAAATACCTCTGTCAGCTAAGTAACTTCAAGTGTCTGGTGCTAGTTTCAGAGGGCAAATGCACATTTTGGAATAGTTTAGATTATTTTCTCATTTTCTCTCAGAACAGTTCAAAGGTACAAAATCTACAAAGGTAGAAAACTCCAGGTACCTAAGAGTTTTCTGTGGCAGATGTGATCTGATGGAGTATGAAGAAACCATGTTGAGGGGGTATGGTGCTTTCCAGTCCCTGGATGGTCTTACAATCCAGAGGATGGTCTGGTACCAAATGGTGCAAAGTAGGGCTAAAATGAAAACATATTGTATTAACTTTTTCATGTTTTCATGTTCCTGTGGCAGCATTGCTCAAGGAGGCTTGCAGAGATCTAAAGCCATCCTGGTCCTGCCTTCTTCAATGAAGGCCAGGGACTACTTTGGCCATCTGTTGTACACCTAATTCACTTTCCACTTGGTATACCTATACACAACAGATATAAATATAAATAATGAAGGATTTTTTAATTTTGGTATATAAAAAGATGATAAAAAATGAAAGTATTCTTCTGGTTTGTTAAGAAATCATTGCTNAGATATAAATATAAATAATGAAGGATTTTTTAATTTTGGTATATAAAAAGATGATAAAAAATGAAAGTATTCTTCTGGTTTGTTAAGAAAGTATTGCTCTCCCTTATCTGTGTCAATTACCAACACAGTCAGCAGCTATTTCGTATTTTGTCTCCCCTCCCCTCCCCTTCCAATGTATTTCCATTCTTGGTTTTTTTCTTGTAACTTTTTTTGAAGCAAAACTTTTACTGAGCTCAGAGATGCTGAAGAATGCATTGACATGCATGAACTCACTAAAGATACATCTTAACCCCCACAGACCAGATCCTTCAGAATCTATACAATAAAGCTCCTAAAAAACATATTCATCTGTATGGCCTAAAGTACAAAATGGTGTAAATGCAATCGCTACTGCAAGCCATTTGGCTATTACAGTAAGGAAAGAGGCAAGAGTTTTGATTGTACGTTTGTCAGAATATGCCAGGGTGTATTTTTGATGTAAGACACTACACTGAGCTGAAACATGCTGCTGACCTTGTAGCGAACTAAAGAGAGCAAAGGAATCAAAATGTAAAAACTGCAATATTTAATGTAATAAGTGTATCTCCGGTCACGGAAAAAAAAACAAAAACATATAAAGATGCTTAAATAAATGTCAAGAAAATTCTGCTCAGTTGCGTTGGTGCATAACCGTGAGCTAAGGTGGCTGCTGCTCCTCCTCTGAGAGGGTCCGGCACACAGCGAGCGGCAAGGCCCGGCTGAGGCTGCTCTGTCACACGCCGAAGTCAGGAGCTGCGACAACTCATCCACCCTGTCGGTGTCTCTGTGTTCAGATCTCCGGGCCAGCAAATGGCCGCTCCTGCCCCTCGGGCCTCCCGTGGAGGGTGCCGGTGCCCGGGCGGGCCTGCGGGGGCTGCCGGGCAGATCCGTGAGGGGCCGTGCCTGTCCCAGCCCGCCCAGCGCCGGGCACGGCCGCGGGGTGAAAATGCGCTTAACGGAGGGCAAAGAAATGCCACAAAGGCAGAGGAAGAGGGAGAAAGGTGTAAGAAACGGCCCCGCAGACAGCAAGGTCAGAGAAGAAGCTGTGGGATGAGGTGCTGTGGGTGCTCCATCAGACACTCCCCTGGAGAGACCCCGCTGGAGCTGGTTTATCCTGCAGGACTGCAGCCCATGGAATAACCCACTCCGGAGCAAGGGAAAAGTGTGAGGAAGGAAGGATTATCAGAGGGGAGGAACTCACTTCCAAATCTATTTCAATTGTCAATCAATTCAACTACTTTTCTTTGAGGTAGGTCTGTTTTCCCCATGACAGTAACTGGTAAGTGAGCTCCCTGTCTTTATCTCGTCCTATGAGCACTCTCATGCTACTCGTCCCCATCCTGTTGAGGAGGGGCAGCGAGAGAGCAGAGAGAGCAGGTGGGTGGGCAGTGAGCAGCAGCAGCAGATGGGCAGGGTCAGCCCACCGCAAAAACACGGCACAGGCTGCCAAGTGCTGCAGGTGCAGGAGTGATGGATTCACACACACACTCCTATCAGGGCTGCCTGCTGTCTGCCACACAGAGGAATGTTTCTGTGATTGTGCTTCTATGTGAATAAGGAGACAGCTGTTATGTAAGTCGGTGCTGAATTAGGGATATTCTCCTGTCCTGTGGGGCACTGCTGTGTTGACAAACATACTATGCTTGGATAGGCATTACATGATAGTCAGCACTGTGGTGGAGCACAAGCCTGGGAAGTAGTCCTGTGCTTGATGACTAGATTAGCTTCCTGACATAAGATGTTGCAAATTATACTGCTTTTTTTGGATGGGATTGATGGGTCCTGAGCCTGAGGCACAGAAGTTTACATATTATCCAGAAATGGATCAATCTTCTCCATCAAAGTTTTACAACTAAACCTCAAGGACAGAATCAGATGGACTGAACATAAAGTGGAGACCAAAATATAAGACTTAGATTTCTGCTCTATGATAAAGTAATACGTAACATAAGCAGCAGTACACTACTGCACATGACAGTAATCCATTCTACAGTCAGTTTTGAAGAGAAGGGGTCCCTACACATTTCTGCAGTGTTTGCTACAGTCCTGTGTATGCAACTCAGAGGTGATTTCATCTACACTGTCGAAACAGTTGGTTTTGCTGTCAAAGATTTGTGCTTGCATTAATGTGATATGCTGCTTGTCTGTGGATAACCCTTCATGGACAGCTAAAGCTTTTTATGTATTTATCAGGATAACTCAGTGAATTTTCTTCAGATACAGAATTTTAAGACATTTTCCAAACCTTGGCATCTCAGTGATATTTTTCCAGATGGAATTCAATATAGTTCTGGTATATTCCTCATCACACTGACATCCGTATTTAGGGACATATTTCTCAGGCTCCCTAGACATTCATTCAATAGTATAAACAAACAAACAAACAGATATTCTTAACACCTAACTAAATATTAGTCAAATATTGCAAAATTGCATCAATGCTATTGATATGGGTTCAACTTTTCTTCTGTTCAGATTACAAAATCCATCAGCTGTACTGCTAAAGAAGAGCATGTCCCTTGTCATTTTAAGAGCCCAACTGCATTGTGAGTGCAGAGACATTTGTAAGACCTGTGGCAGTGTGGAAGAGGGGATCTTGGGACCCAGGAGGACTGAAGTGTAGCTACATTATTCTGTAGCTCAGTCATGCAAGAGGAGATGGGTATAAATTAGTCAGATGAAGCACTGACCAGAAGTTGTTTTACTGCTTCCAGACCTGGGCTGTTTTATTTGCGTGTCCCCTCATTGAAATGTGGCAGTCACTGCAAAACCAAAGAGCTTCATGTTGGGCTCTCATATGCTGTGGAGTCTTGCATATTTCAAAGTCATCAAGGTCATGTGTGTGCAGTCCGAGACTGAAAGAAATGCAGTTACACATGTGTGTTAATAAAGAATGCAATCTTTTTCTAAATTGTAGCTGATGATTAGGTTGAGCTCTTCTCCTCTGTTGTTCAATGATACTTAAAACATTAATATTAATTACCAAACATTTGTATCAAACATAAGAATTCCTTATCTGTATATGGTTTGGGGGTTTTTTCTTTTTTTAGTTATGAAATGGTTGACATGGTGCTATTAACACCAAGGTTGTGGGTTTGCTACTTGTATGGGCCATTAACCTAAGAGTTGAACTTGATAATCCTTGTGAGTACCTTGCAACTCAGAATGTTCTGTGATTGTGTGATCTTAACAACAAATCTGCAGTACATTGCTAATGTCTATTGGAATTAAAAAATAGAAGAAAAATGTAGCATGAGCATGATTGAATGTTTGTCAGTAAAAAAAAGTGAAAAATCAATACTTGAAGTGCACGTTCAGAACACAAGATGGTGTAGAAAATTTAGGCAGGAGACTGCAGAAACTGAACAAATCACGATATAGAAAAGAAATGAAGAATGTAGGAAGGCATTTAAACTGGAATTGTAAAGGCAAAAAAGAAAATAGAGATCATATAAAAAGGGTGAAAATAACTAGAAAGGACAAAACATAGAAATGGAAGAAGAGATTAAAAAAAAGCATAATTGAATTTAGCAAAATGAACAGGAATGGTGAGAGAGAACATGGACAATGGCAATAACAAGAAAATTGGTGAGGAATAAATTGTTTTTATTTGGTGATAAGTCTGTTTCTTAATTTCTCACTCCTTTTGGTAGACTATTATGTGTTAGGCTGTATTGAAATAGCTTAGCTCACTGAATATTCAGCAGAGTCATGCATTGGGATTATTTCATCCTGAGAGCTGATAGAAGCTGCATGTGTAGCAAACAAGGTGATCAGCTCATCACAAATTGTATCAGAAGTATTTAATTCAGTTAAGAACATGTGACATATTGGATTGTTTTCCTGGGGTTCATCCTGTGTTTCATGGATTTTTTTTATGCACAGGAATTCCCTTCACTAATTCCTCTCATGAAGGCATTGAAGGACTACTTTAGGCTTAGTCAAAATCTCTCTCCTATGTCAAGGAGACATGTGTTCAGTAAGAATTGATTACTAAAAACATTTACACTTGTGATTACTTCTTTAAAACATAACAATATTGAAAACCCTTTTATGTTATTTGTATTTTTAGTAAAAAAATGAAGTTAGAAATCAGAGACAGCAGAATATGAGGCCCTTCCTATTTCACACATCTTGAATGGTGGATCTAGGCATGGCAGTGACTGAGTGTTATAGGACAGCTCCTTGGTTTGCTGTGCCAGGCAGGATGCAGTTTCAGATGAGAACGTAAGAGGAAAGTTTATGAAACAGCATTAATGAAACTCAGCCCAATTTTCAGTTGTGAACCAGCATCTGAATAGAAAGGTAAAGATTCATCTTCCTTTCCCATCTGACATGAGTAAATTGCCAAGTGTATTTTACAAGAATAAAATAAATGAGATTTTTCAATGTACAGGAATAATTCTGAGCAAGCCTGCAAAAATCCAAATGCCCTTATTGCTCTAAGCAAGTTCTGAAGGCCAAACTAGGCTACCTGTCTGCTCATTAAGCAATTATTTTCCTGATCCTTTGGATAGAACTATCACTTCATGTGAATTCGCTCTAGCATAGTCAGAAGGGAATGACTCTCATCACAATTTTGTAAGAGCAGAGTCCTGAAATTGCACTACCTGAATGGACTAAGCAGGGGGGGATGATGTGACATGCACACACGAGTGCCTTCCCCTGATCCCAAAGAAATCTGTCATGTGGATGTTTCATGTTGTAGGTCTGCTCTTAAGACAGGAGCTGATATTTCTGGCTGTTTAGAAACATTCTCTGTAATGATCCTTTGTTATTTTCATGTTTGTTGCATTGAGTTTGTTCACTCTGGAGGCTTAAGAGCCCTCAGATCTTATATTTGCATTGTGTAAATGCTCTGTACATCTTTTCTCAATACTTTTACATCTGCACACCTTCTCTTATAAGGATAGTTTGACTTGTCATTTTGTCATTAGTGGTTCCTCTTATCATAACTCAGAGAAATATATTTTTGAATTGTAAGCCTATTGCACAAATACAATATAAAGATTCTACACAGGACAAAAACAATAACTGAATAAGAAAAACTCAAGTTAAAGCTTTTAAACACTAAAATCAAATGTGTTGCTCTTAGAAAAACAGAACTGGCTATTTATTTAGAGATATTTTCTCTTTATTTAGAGAAACAAAAAACTTTGGATGCTTCTGTAATTAAGTGTAATTAACTGCAGTTAAATATAGTTTATTATTTCACCTTCCTGTGAGGGTGAAACCTTCCTGTTTCACCTGTGGAAATTCCTGGGGAGCCTCCACGCAAATGTCCTCATGGGCAAGATTTAGTAATTTTGAGGAGTGTCTAACCAGACAATAGGAATGAGTCCTGACACTTATTTGCTTTTTGAGGGATTCTAAGCTCTAGCAGAGCAATTGAATATGATTTTCCTAGAGGACTGACATCCCAGGTACCCTTAAATGGGATTTAAAATCTTGCTGGTTAATCAGATTTCTCTGCTGTTTCAATGAACTGTTTGCAGTGAATAAAAAAGGTTCCTGAATAATACAGGAATGAAAAATCATCAGTCCCCATGATCATATGGTTCGTATTCCTTACTGTATTGTAAATTGTGAAGGCAATATACACCTGTTAAATTGGTATGTTAGTTTTGCTATATATTTTTTTTAATTTTAGTTTAATGACTGGACCACAGGGGAGAGTTGGGGAGATAAGGAATGCAGCAGGGAGGAGGAGCTCTCTTTGCACACAGGGGAGACAGTGTGTTGCAGTAAAGGTGACTAGTCTATGAAGGTTTGGACAGATTTGCTGGAGCAGGCAGCAGGGCTCAGACAGCATTAATGAGATGGTTTATTAGTACCGGATGAACAATTCTGCAACTCACTTGACAAACACCAAGCAAAAAGCACCACAGGGGAGCATCCCACTGCCTTAAGCAACACCGTGATCTGTGGAACAAAATAATCACTGAAGAAAAACAATCTATTTTCCATCTATTGAGTTTTCTCTAACATATGAAAGTGCTTCTATCAGAATTTAAAATCTAGGCTAACTCTGCATGAGATGAGGAGCTTTGTTTAAAAATCAGAAGTCTGTGGTTAAAACAGCAGCACAAACCCAAAATGTGACTGACTTAATAAGCTGTATATGCCATACTGCATCTATTTAATTTCTGTGTTTTTAAAGTTCTTTGTTTTTGATTCTTAAATTCAAAAGTGTTACCTTAGCTACTGCATAACATCAGATTTTCTTATTACTGAAAACTGCTCTGTTTTCCAAACCAGTCTGCTTTTTCTGCATGCTACAGTGTTTGAATCTCTTTGAAATGGATGTTTGCCAGCTAACTTCAGGAGAGCCTTTTTTTTTTTCTTTTTGAATACATTCCCTCAGGGTCTGCATGAACTAAGCTTTGTCTGTAGCAAATATGCTTTTTGTTATATGTGTACACACACATTTCTATTCACATGAAAGCTGTATGTGTATAAGTATGTTCACATATACATCATCTTTCTCCTTCCATCCTTCCATCCATTTATCCATCCACACATCCATTCACTCATCCAGTTTAAGAACAATTTCTTATAGTATAGGATAAACAATAGACTTCACAGGGTTTTAATCTTTAACATTTTTCGTCTGTGTACCAAGATTATCAGAAAAGTGAATGTGGAAGGCTGATTCTGCTTCTTTATTAAGTAAGTCTAGGAAAAGTGACTAAACTGAAAAGAATTGGTCATACTATGTCATTCATATTTTGAATTAGTGCCCAGAGTGGTTTATTCAATCAGTTGCTAAAGTGATTCTGTGATTTCTTAGGTCATTTGTACTCAGAACTGAATCTCAGTGTTATAATTAAAGGTATACCATTTTGAGGAGATATGTGTTTACCATATTTCTTATCTGGTGTTATGCTTGCTTTCCTGTGATAATCACATGCTTTCCTTTTTATCTTGACTCCATCTGTATGAACTGTCATTGTGATGTTGGTGTTAAATACTGAGTGCATTCTTCCTTTTCCTCTAGCTCACCTGCTCCTTTCCTCCAAGCCAGTGAAAAACTCTCTTTTGACTCAGCAGAAAAGTTGCCACACATTTCTGTACTCATACACTGTTTTCCTTCCACAACCTTGAAACAGTCATTCTTGAATTCTCATTGGATTGCACTTTTATGTGTTTGGATTTAAAGTGTTTAGTACACCACAATTTTCATTGCTCTCTAAGGTTTATCTTCCCTTACTCTCACAGGTATTGCAGAAATAAAGCATCTTTCTGTTCAGGAGGAGAACTGTCGAGGTTGCTGACAAGCAAACTGTATCCAGGAGGAGTTTCATCCCTGCAGTCTGCTCTTTCAGTGAGCAGGAATGGATTGGCAATAGCACCTGTGCTGGTACATGGAAGCCATCTATCTGTTTGGAAATCTTTTGCTTATATAGTTCAACATAAAGCAATACCATGTAGTAAATGCATAAAGTGGAAACATCTACTTAAATAACCTCTTGGTTATTTATTAGGAATGGTAAAATTATATCTACCTTGGTGCAGATGAGGAAGAAGGAATTCTTGTCACCACAAACAAACTTAAGATTTTATTTAGCCTAAAAATAAATTTCTGTATCCGTGTGCAAGAGATGTCTCATTTTTGCTCATATAGATATTTTGACTATATAGGAGTAAAACTTAAAATTACAATAAATAACTGTTATTCTTTTATGCAAATTCTAGGTTAAGTGCTTTCAATTTAATGCTTTTTGCAAGCTCTTATGTGTATTGAAATACCAATAGATATTTATTGACTATTTAAAGCCATAAGCTGCAGCCAAGCTTGCCAGAGGCTGCCCGAAGCCTTGGCTCGGTGCACGAGGGGGCTGGCTCCTGTAGCTCCNAATTCTCTGGAAGGAAGGGAGGGGGCTGAGGGTGATGGATAGGAGAGAGAGAGAGATCAGGGATTGACCAAGGGAGGAGAACAGGGATTGACAGGGATGTTTCAGGAAGCTGGGAGGGGAGAGGCCAGGGGGTACCAACTGGGAAAATGAGGGGGTAAGGGAGAAACCATTGCAAGCAATGAGAACTGCAGTAAACCTAGAAACACAAAATGTCCGGCAACAATAATCCTCATGAGGGTGGTGAGATTCTGGATGGAACAGGTTGCCCAGGGATATTGTGGCAGGTTGCCCCAATCCTGACAGTGTTCAAGGCCAGGTTGGATAAGGCCTTGGGCAGCCTGGTCTAGGGTGCTTGGGACTAGATGATCTTTACAGTCTCTTCCAACCCTTAACATTCTATGACTGTGATTCTACGATTTATTGAAGAGCCCTTAGATGTGGTCATCCCAGTCTGACAGCCAGATGGCTGTCAAGGCCCATAGCTGTCAGCCAGGTAACTGTACTGAGTCAGTTCAGCACCACTCTGTAGGCACAGCTAATTGAAGATATGATTGGTAAGGACTGAATATTGTGACTATATCCTGATAATGATTCGTAGTGATTATGAAGCAACCACTGTGACAGTGCGTTGTTAATGAGCAGCAATCAAGTCAAGCCTTGTTTTGAAATTTGAAACTGGCCTGGCTTATCAGTCTCTTAAATACTTCTATCACAGTGATCTCTGATTTTCTGACTGGTGTGTGTATACATATATACACACCCTCCCATATTTTCAGTTTTAATGCCAGTGTCAGGCAGTGATTCAGAGTATGACAGAGAATTTTACTTTTAATCACATATTCTCAGGTTTCACCTACCTAGCTCTCTGCACTTTGGCTGTTTAGTCTTTGCAAGGTATTTGTGGTACACCATAGTCAGCAAGGGAGAAAGGCACCACATCAGGCTTCACTCATTCCAGCTCTCCTGGACATCTAACTTGGATCTAGGGTCACCTCTCTCGAGTGCCTACACCTCTTATCTGATAGTAGAGAAAGTTGATGTGAATTTCTTATGTTTGGAACTGACTACAAGTCATTGCTGAACTGTTTCCTATCCCTGGAGGCTGCCTCTTCTAGGTACTTAAATTTTCTTTTAATTCAGGCCCAAGTTGTGTAAACATAAAACAGTCAACACAGATTTTTCAGAGTTATGCACCAGCCACCTGTATCAAGAGGAATATTAATTTATTTCAGTGAACTTTTTGCTGTGAGTTTTGAATGTGAGCTTGAATATCAGTGGTGAGGAGAAAGCTCAGTCCATTATCTGGTGTGCCTGCAGCTAGGCAGCTGTACTTACTTTATTAAACCAAGTTCAGAGATTCATAGATCATAAAAGCCAGAAGGAACCATTGTGATCATTTGCTGTGACCTCCTGCATAACACAGTTCATTGGAGATTTTTGAATTATTCCCCATATGAATTGAAGTGTTCCATTTAGAAAAATAGCCAATCTTGAAAGTGTTTCCAGAGATAAGTCTGCCATAATCAGCAGCAAATTATTTTAATGTTTTATTAGTCTATAGTGCTTTGCAGTCAATCCGAATTTGGCTTACTTTATCTAGATCTAGATCATTTGATCTCATTACAGAATTACCTGCTGCACTGATGAAACTGATATTATGAAATGCCTGTTTGTCATGTGAGTATGGAGACTTAAGGCATGCAATAGCCCAAACTTCCCTTTATTAAAGAAAAAACTTCTAGATTAGTTTATCTAATTAGATAAATTAGATAAATTAGATTAATTAGATTAGTTTATCTAATAAACTTCCCTTTATTAGATAAAGAAATCAAAGTTTATACTATGAACACCCTTTTAATAATGCAGGCCTTGTAGCTGGACAAGACAATATCCCAGTAGGTGCTGTACCACTGCCAAGTACAGAAATACAGATATCTTATCTATTCCAAATAAATATCCTGTTTAGTAAAACAGGATTTATGTGTCTGGTTTTGATCTTACTGTTGCATTTGGAGGTTGAATTACCTATTAGCTGAAGAGGCCTTTTAATAGCTATGTCTTCAGATAAAAAATAAGAGGCAAATTATTGTTTTGTAAGCATTGGCTACTTTTAGACCTAGTAAAAGCTTTAAAAAGTATTCAAAGACGTACTGAATGCCTGCCCTGGTGCTCATTTCAGCACATGTTCTACACTTAGTGTTTGTGACCTGTCCTTATTGTTTGCCTTTCATACACTGTTATGTCTTCTAGAAATAAAGTACCTTATTTTATGTCCTCTCTTAAGTCCTTACTTCTGTGCAACAGAAGAAGCTTCTCTTTCATTCTCTCTGATACCTACAGAAAGAACCAAGGGAACCAAACAACTAGTGGGTGAGGTGGATTCCTGAAGGTGGGAGCTGCTACTACCCATTTGTGAAATTATCAGCCAGTTTTAATCTGTGATAGGTTTCATATTCTCTTTCTCTTGCTGTTTTTGTAAGCAAAATGTGTTAAGTCGAAAGCCTTAGAGTAGTATAAGAACACTACATCAAGACCACTAATCAGCTGCAATTACTTCTGCTATTTTATTAAGACTTACAGTATGATCATAAAGATACTAAGTTAGGTAATTATACACAAGAGGAAAGTGCTCTTTTTCCTTAAACTCATTAATTCTGTGAAATTGAACTGGGCTGTTGTTGCTACATACTGTGGTTAGGGATAATCTTACGATGTCAGTTTCTTTCCCATTTCTGTGACCTGTTAGTGAACACGTTTTTCACTACAATTCTTGAGAGCTGCTGGCAGGGCAGGGCATAGGAAACTTGACAATTCCTGTCTTGAACATTGTTTTCAGCGCAAGTGCAGGTCCTGTTCTGGGGTGTGTTATTGCAGATGAACATGATGGCATAATTTTTTCCATCTGTAGCATGAGCTGACTTTTCAGGGTGATTGTCTGTGTGCATAACCTTGGGATGACTAGACTTGAAAATGCCAGAGGAACATGCTACACCGAAATCATCTGGAGCACACGTGTATGGTTTGGTTATATTTGTGCATGCAGCTTGAGAGCAGCAGTGCCTTCTCCGAAACTGGAATTGTTTAAGGTGGAGCACCTGGACTTTGCAGGGAGTGGAGAGGGTTCTGCACACTATAATTATTTGTGTCACTTCTCAAAACCAGAAAAGCCTGAACAGGGAATTTTGGCATGTTCATTGCACTCTATACTTGGATTTCTAGATAACATTCTCTTTTCTCTCCGTATAATGAATAAAAGAACAAAGACTTTATGGAGATACTGAAAACAGTCTTGCTTTCATTAAAATTTGCCTATATGAAGATACTTACATAACTAGAACAAGAATGAACATTTGAAACATCATAATAAGGTTCAGCCAAAAATCAGACTAGACAGAAAAGCATTACGATGATTCTTTTTGTTCATCAGTGTTATCTAAATTGCAGAACAGAGAAATTACATTTAGAAATTAAACAAAAGGGAAAAAGCCAGAAAGTTGATTACTTTTAGCTCAAGAAGGGTATGTAAAAAGATTTAATACATGGCACACTAAAAGAATAAAAATTTTCATAGGAAAATGTTTAATGAAAAAATGAAATAAGATAGCTACCAGGCAATTAATATTTTCATAAGATATAAAGCAATCAAGGCCCAAGGCATTACAAGTTGTATTTCAGCTAGCAAAAAGTTCCACTTGGTACATGAAATACTACTGCCCCAAAGAAGTCACTACCAGGCAAGGGCAGTAGTAAGAGACTTATCTGCAAAGTTTGATACAGCAGTATCCAGGCTCTCAACACTTTTTTTTTTT
>VZTR01010043.1:40576-53758 GCA_013400775.1 Chaetops frenatus | reverse complement strand
CCATTCCAAGGGAGTTCCCCTGCCTTCCTTAGCAGACACCTGTCCTTCAAACCAGGACCCACCCCTTTGCTGACATCATGGTTCTGTTTCCGGCTGCCAAGTCTTAAGAGATGGTAACCATTTTGGGTACAGGTAGCTATAGAGTACAGTAACATTTTGGGTTACCCAGGTCTGGAACCACTCCCTTCTCATCCTCCTTCTTCAGTGAATGCAGTACTTTGTCAGCCTATTGATGCCTTTCCTGGTGTTAAAATTAAGAGCTAGACACAGTTAAGGGGAAAAAGGGTTTTTATCTTGGTATTTAATAAGGATCCTTATTGATGCACCACTTCACCAATGCGGTAGAATGCGTCGAAATGCACCCCCACGATAGATCATGTATACAATTTCATAGACCTAGCAAATTAGCATATCTAACAAAGATTCCCCAATGAGAGGCTTGAACGATTAGTGTGATATCCCCCCATTCTGAGGAACTCTCTCCTGGATGGGCCTAATTTTAATTTACAGGATATGTTCTAGAGAGAACCTTGGCTTTTCAGGATAGCCTAGGGCTTTCCGCCCTCCTGCTGCAAGGCCTTATGATGTTTGGTCTCGTGGCTTATTGGAGTATTAGGACTCTGCTAACTTATTGGGCTTAAGGAATTACAAGTATGCATACTAAAATCACTAAGGGTACATAAAAGCTGTATATAAAAGGTATATAAAGGGTATATAAAAGAAAAGGCAAAAAATCATCATGGCATCACTACGGTAAAGGTTAGCAGAATAGTTCAAAATCTTTTACTGCAACACGGAATGGGCCTGACTGTGCCACAAGATAATACTTAGCACACACCCTGGTGTTCACTTGCATGAAGACTGATTTTCAGGGCTGAGCAGGCAGCACAAACAGCACAAACAGCACAAACTGATCAGATTTCATGATAGTACTGTGCTTTTGCAGACAGAGACAGATCCTATTTTATTTGTATTTTGTAAGATGCATTATTAATCTTTTCACACCTGGCACCCAGTTACTAATGTAGCATCTGGGCACCAGGAGGGCTAAGAGGGCATTCTTGTCTAACTGTGCCACTAAGAGTTGTAGCTGAGTGGTGCTGTAGTACTAATGATGGCTCAGCCTCTGCCGACATCCACCTCTCTGTTCTTTAGTCTCTAAAGAGGCTGCATTTAGGCAATATAAAGTGGCCACAGGCTTTAAACATTTCCCAGTTCAGTGCCGAGACAATTCCTTTAGAGAAACAGTTGAGAGAAAGAGAGCTGGCACAGCTTTCTTCAGTGTTTTTGATTATTTAATTAACATTGAGACTATTTCTCTTACCACATTTAATTATCTCTACATTTTCTAGATCGTTGCAAAACCCAGTTCTCTTGCCAAGGTGATTTTTTTTTCATTTTAAGGGGTCTGCACTTTTGCTCATTGCTGCTTTCAGTGCCATTTGTGTGTGTGATGACTGAAGTGGCATTGGACCACTAAAAACATGAGCACAATGATTCACATATTTCATACTTTTTGAAAGAAATCCAAGTAAAAAAAAATCTAGTCTTCTATTAATTATGCACATACAAAAAATCACTAAAAGTTCTAGGTGACCATGATAAAGAATTTTAACTTGCCATCAGGAATTTCTTTTCACTTGCAGAACAGGGTTAGGGTATTGTGGCATGTATTCAGGCAAATTATGCCTTCCTGAAGTAAAACAGTGTACTTGCCTGAAGCAAATTTTAAAAAGTAATGAGAAAGTACTAATAAAAGCTTATTTCTGATTTTGCAAACACAAGCAAATCTTCATGAAAATTAAGCAATCAATGAATAGAAATTTCATTATGTAGCATCTTTCTGCTCCTTGAGAAAATGTATGGTTTAAGTTATGAATATTAAACAGTGTGTAAAATACCATATTTAAGGACTCTTCTAATATGCCCAAATTATGAATCGTTCCAGGAAAGGTGGCTCACAGTGTAGAAGGGGAATCTAAATTTGTCAATTCATTGTCAACTGAATTATATGCTAATATTATTATATGTAATTTGCATACTGCATCTTATACTTACTTAGTTCTTTCATTCCTGTGATCTAAAAGCATTTAAGAAATTATATTTCATGAAGTAAAGAAACCTGGCTGAGAATGAAATTTACAGCAGGTTTTGTAAACTCAATTTAAAGTACATAAAATAAATCTGTAGGTGGCAATTCCTACACAGGGCCATGTTTGAATAACATGGTAACATATTCAAAAGGACACAATGAATGAACGGCTACAAACAGATCAAAATGCTAAAATACAACATAATAATTGCCACTGAAGAGGCAGTGTCTTTCAAATTTGGCACCTTGAAGGTCCAGCAAATGAACTTCTGCGTCTAGAATAGGCCAGAGTCATTTTGCTGAAGTCTTTCTTTGATGTTAAAAGCTAATTTGCCAAACCCAGAAGTCTTTCTCAGAAAGAATTTCAACTGAAGGTGATTAGGAAGGTTTCAGGGGAGACTACAAATGTTCCCAAGAGAATAAAAGCACAAGCTCCATTTCCCATCCTGTAAGGTGAATCCGCCTTTGCCCTCTATAGGCCTTTCTTCAGACAGGAGAGACCCCACTGCAAGGGACAGGAGGGGAAACAGTACTTGTTGAGAGAAGGGGACAGAGAGGATTTTGCTCTTGCAAAAGCTGAAGAATGGCCACTCTGGATGCAGAAGCCTGAACTCTTGGTCTTTCACAAAAGGTCCTGCAATCTTGCACAGTTATGATCTGCCCAGATTTTCTTTTGCTTTCCTCTCAACCCATCTAAACTCTGGGGAGCTGGCCCAAGTAATTGCAAACAGTGGCATCCCCTTTAGTTCAATTATATTACTGCAATTTTTTAATACTGCGTATCAGTTTATTGTGCTGTCTGATAACCATAATAATTCTCAGCACTTTCATACAACTATTCATCTTCAAAGAGTATCACTAATATTAGCTAATTAATTTTCTGGTTTTCTTCTAAGACACAGTGTTACAGGCTATGATCATGCAGACCACCCAGGTAGTTATAATTTTCTTTGCATTGAAGATTATTCCAAAGACTATTTTTGTTATTTTAGGTGTAGTCTTGCAAATGCTAATTAGATCAGATAAAAGTTAATACTGAGGTAATTAAATGACTGAATTTCTGTTTAAAAATTTTAAGAGTGGCATGCCAGTAAATCCTTATTGAAAAAGGATTCTTTCATCTAAGACTTGACTGTTAAGCACTGAAAGATAACGTTAAAGGATTGGTTTTGACACAACCCAGGCACAGGAGGAATATAAGGGAATCTAATTTTATACTATCAGAAAATTATTAAATTAAATATTCAAAGTTCAGAGCAGTCTTTTGAGAATGTTTTCCACAATGATTTTCAGCAGAGCAAAGTAGAAATTGGTCCTTTTCACTTAAAACAGGAAGTATAAAAGATGCATTTTGCAACAAGTAATTTGGTCAAGATACAAAATGTGTGAGCCACTATCCCACTGACGACCATTTGCTTGATTCTTGATTGTTTTTATTACTCCAGTGATTATTGCTTCTTACTTGAAGGACAGCAAGTGGTTAAACTAACAGAGTTGGATATTTTTTTTGCCCCTGTTCCAAGGTAATAAGAATTAAATAATAAAAGGCATTCGAAATGAGCAACAGAGCAAATTCCTTAAATGTCTTCTGTCTCCTCTCTCCAGAGACAAGCACAACAAGGTGAATCTCATAATTATTTGTCTTTTCAAGGGCAAAGCTGTGATAGACAGGGCTTAATGTGTATCTTGGTAGAATTGGATTTGATCCTCAGGGCTGGGCCAGAAGGCTGCTTTGTTAGATTTGTTAGATTTACTCTCTCTCCTGTGTTCTCTCTCTACCACAAACAAAATTACCTCTTGGAGGCCTGCATCAGCCTCAGCATCCTGAGACTATCTCCTTTTCTTGATTTCAGTCACATCTAAATCTGTTTAAACTGTAGACATGATGATTTGTGGAGAGACAGGGATTAAGCATAAGGGAGATTAACACAGTTGTCTGTCTTCTTTGAAATAATATACCTGCTGCCAGTAAGGGCATTCTTCAATTTACATAACTTAGCTCACAAGGAGGGCTTTACAGTTGTTATTGGGTTGCTTTTTTGCTATCAGCAGTACAAACTGACCTACCTGCACATTTAAAGCCTTGACAGTCCATCTCTTCAATTCCTGTAAGACTGAGACATGCCCTCTTTTCCTAGACAGAATGAGATTTTTTTGTATTTGAGCAGTATGCATTCAAATAGATTAGTTAAGAAATATATAAAAATCTGCTGGATTAGATGTGAATTTCAAATTCCCTAAAGAAAACACCAACATTCTAGTAGTCAAAACTCCATGAACAATTGTTTTGAAATGGAATAATGAAGTCTGTGTTTTTCTTTCATTTGCTGAAAGAAATTGGCAGCTTACTTATTCTAGTTGTCTAGGACAAAAATGCCATGTAATATTCTTCTTTAATACTTAGATAATTCTTAACAGTAGTAACTAGAATTGCTTGTTCAGTATTCTGGGCATGGCCTTATTGTGGTGGGGAACAAAAGACTGCAGAAAAAAAGAAGGAAATTTTATCTAAAACCAGGAATATCTATTTTTCGCGCACTTTATACCATTTTTCTTTATTCAATTATAACGGATAAGGCACAGAGCCTTTTGTTCTGTACATACAGAACTTTGTAAAAGACACCTTGTTTTGAATTAGGAATTGAATTGTGAGGTAGCACTATGCAAGTTAAGGCAAAGCACAAATTTTAAGCCAGAAAATTGATAAATGCACTGTCACAGCCACAGAAGCTGGAAGAGCTGCATATGCAGGAGAAAAAGGAATAGTTACATGGAAAAAAAGACAGTAACCTCCTAGGTGTGAAACTTCCTTTTTGGTACTTTATATTTTTATATGAAATCTCACATAAAAGCTGCTCTGTGATTGCTGGGTAGTGTGCTGTCCTGTTAGGATGATGAAACTTATGTAGTTTTCTCCAGCCTTGCTTCTTTGCGAGTGAAAGCATTTGTGAAAACATCAGTTGCACCAGAACTAGGAAAGTTTTTTGCGTTATACAGCTTCATCTTGTTGGTCAGCCCGCTGAAGAGGAATGAAGGCAGAGGAACAGACAGAACTGTTCTTTTCATACCCCTCTGTGTCTCACTGAAATGCTAGGTAGTTCTTAAAATACTATAGGGTTGGGTTTTTTTTTTTCAGTCTGAAAAACTGAAGTAATATTAACAACTACAAATTATGACATAAAATAAAATGTATGAATGAGTCAGTCCATTTCTTAACCTATTTCCTGGGTCAAGTATGTTTCTAAGGTCTGAAGAATTTAATTATTTTCCTTTCTGTTCTTTTTTTCAGGCCTTATACTTCATGATTATCTTTGAGAATCCTCAGTTGTATCTATTAAACATGCCTCAAGAAACAAAATATTTTCCTTAACTTCCCAGCTAAATCAAGCAGCTGTAAATCATTCAGATTTTTAGTCAAAAACTTTCAGATAAGCATCCAAACTTTGAGGTGCTTAAAAGGCTTGAACTGCATCATTTAGATTTATCCATTTTTGGCAGAAATTCCAACAGAAACAGCTTTTCCATCTTGGTATTAACTCCATCTTTTAAATAGCTCCTGTGACATGAAATTTTGGTTACTTGATGCTTGTAAATATCGGGATTTCTTTGAGGGAATAAAGATGCAGGCTCAGTCCTCAGGTGTGCATAAGTCAAGACATTGAGCTGAAAGAGATGATCCCAGTGATGACAATGTGAGGAGGAGTAGGTGACATTATCAGTGACACACACCACCGTGCAAGACCCTCAGTGGACTCCATGTTCTCCAAAACCCCATGAGGTTTCGTCAAATATTTGCATTGGTTTCACTTCTGATTAAGCTTCTAATTAAGACCAGAACCACTTATGGCTGTTATTATTTTTGTTTTACCTATCCACTAGTGCTGGGCCACTGATAGTTGAAAAAGACTCAGATGGGAAAGAAAGACTATGTCTTACACAGGCTTAGAACAGGTATAGTAGAGACAGATAACTTCACAAGAAAGGACACACAATTATTAACAGAGAGAGAATACTTGATGAATAGATCCTTGCACTAAAAGAGATCTGGGCAGCTGTATGTTTTCCAGTACATTCTATCTATAGTAATTGTAGTTGTTTCTGTAGGTCAGATCTTGTTTTTAATTAATTGGATTGCTGAATTGCTGAATTGGATGTTTTTAAGAAGGACAGTCTTAATTCTAACCTTAAAATCTTTAAAGGCTTACTCCTAACTAAATAAATTGGTCAGGAAGAATAGGGCATCTCTATAAATTATCTTGGCATTCTACTTATGGGAAAAAATTATCTGTAAATTACCTTTTATTGCCACTGACACAAGAAGAATCAGAAGTGCCAAAGGGATGCTGAGAAAGGCTGCTGTACTGTCCCTGTCTAGTTTAACCTATTAGTTTGTTTACTTTCACTCTCAGACTTAAAAAAAAAAAACCAACAAAACAACCTCTTGACAAAAAAGTTCATTATTTCCTTTTAATGTGTGAAATGATGTCAGCTGTAGCCATCAAATCTATGATGTGAGAGGAATTATTGTTTACTTTCTGAAATGTTTGTTTTATTTTGTGCAGGTTTAGAAATATAAAGTATTTTGTTTATGCTTGCAAGACCTAATCCAAAATGGAGACAGAAAAATATTTCCTCTAAACTCATTCTGCAAATTTAATTTCTCACAATATTCTCCATGGGAATAAAAAAATTGCATGAATTCCCAGCATGAAGAAGCACTAGGATTAAATACTAAACAATTTAGCTTACTGTGACATCATATCAATGGGTTAAACATGATAAACAGTTTATGTATTCACACCAATTTAAGCTGCTGGGTCTATCATTGGAATGAATATATTTGCTGTTGTTTTTTGGCTCATCAGTAAATCTAGTACAAAATCTGATGCTACACCAGTTGGATTTATATTGCTGCAACAGATAGAGATTATTACTGATGCCAAGAAGACTGATTTTCTGCTGATTTTATTAGGACAGTAACTGTGCAAAGCTAAATATTAATATATTAGAACACTGCAGTCCCCTAGAAGCCTGCAGAAGGGAATCTTGTATTGAATTTGGAAAAAAAACCCCCAGATCTGTTGTTTCTGTCTCCTACTGCATCTATTAGAAAATTCATACAAATTCTTTAATCAGCCTGTTCATGTGTGCTAGGAAATGGGCTTTCCATATTAACCAGGGAAATGTCAGCTCAAGGCTGTGGGGGCTGGTGCTAATAAGGTTAATGAATAGCTGGCCTGAAAAGCAACAGATGGGCCTAACAGAGCGAAAGCCTTAATGGCATTTGTAATGCCTAGGGTCAACTGCAGTTTATCTTCATTTTTTTCTCATTTAAAATATTCCAACGGAATAATAAAATAAGTTTAAATTTTCCCTACAGGGAGATGAAATTTATGCAGCACTGTTTATTGAATATCAATGTGTTTGGTTATAAACAGAGGACTGCTACACTGCTACTAGAACTGTAGTTGTTGTATATTTGCATTTGCAGAGGAATTTTTCATTTAGATCATTTAAAAGAGTACTCTCTTTTTATGAATTGCTCCTGCAGAACTGTTTTGGATTTTTTTTTTTAAATTTTGTTTTGTTTTGTTGGGTTTTTTTCTGAAGACAGCTAACACAGAAGGTCAATTTATGGCTGTAAATTGCAGCTAGATACATGACCATTATGCTAAATTTGCATACACGAATTGCAAGCATAGAGTTTGAATGCCCATGTTGTGGTCTCCCGTAAGATGACAGAGTTCATGCTCATTATAATAGAAAGTCATATGATAGAATAGAGTAGAGATGACAAAAATTTATGGTAGAAATCATAAATGTTTCTAGATAAAGCAGAAAATGTTTCTGATCAAAATGTATTTGTTGGACCTAAAATCACTTCTGTGACCTTGACCTCGTTGTCCTTCATCTCAGATACACTAGCCTGTAATCAGAAGGAATAATCTGCACAAGAGGAAATTGATACAGTCCTCTCTACTCTTAATACAGGCTCAGGGTGATGTTAAACTATCGTTAAAGTACATCCATTGCCTGAATTTAGTCTACAAGATTCAAGCTCTAATATCAGCTAAAGCAGTTTTATTGCATTGTACAGATGACATCTACCTTGCCCTACCTGATCCTTCTGTTTTGAGAGTATCGTCTGACTCATGTGAACATTTCCTTTATTTGATTAATTTTAAGTTTGCACAAAGCAGTTTGATTAATTGAAGAAAGAGGAAACTAAAACTTTCATGTTAAGTTGAAAGTCTGGTGCAGCATAACAGTCTTGTACTCCCAAAGTTCTTACTGCATTCAACATGAGTTTGGGGAATTTTATAGTAGGATAGCTTTTTATTTGTCCTGCACTGAAACTTCAGGAGAAGAAAAGACACATTTTTTGCTAATGGTAATTTTCCAAATACTAACTTTAAAAAATTGTGTTCATTGAGCTGTGTCTTATTTCATTATTTCAGATGGCACAGACTATAATTGAAAGCCTATTAGGTGTAGGTTTCAGAGAGGATTTCAAACTTCTAACTCCAGAAAATCAGTTGATGACCACATGAGAAGAAAGGACAACCAAATTGATGAAAAAGACTGTAACCAATTGCTATCTAGTAAATAGTTATAACATTTTTAAAAGATAAGCTTTTTTTTTCCTTCCCATCCTCCATCCTGATAGGGTTATGATTACCTAGAACTATGCATGCATTAATTTAATGTCTAAATGAACAGATTTTAGTCTTCTGTACGCTTTTTGTAGTTCAAATCTGGAACTTGTTTAGCATTAGAAAATAACAGTTGTTGCTGTATGGAAAAATATAATTCTAATGAAATCTGATAGATGGCACTGTTGGATTGTTGATAAACCATCTTGAGCCTGACTCCTATGTTACTAGTATCCAGAAGGATGTTATTGCTTATTAAAGAACTGTTGCTTTAGAAAGCTTGATAGAAACACTTTTGTTTCAGCCTGTATTTGCTCAGTAGTGGGACTCAATGTACTGGTCTGGTTGTTGGTCTGTAATTCTCTCCTTTTTATTTGTTCCAGGGCATCTCTATATGCCGTTAAGTCTTGCTATGCTTACACCAAGGTGTGTGGGTGTTTCTTACCTCACATGGCTTCTGGTTAGAGCAGAGATTTTGGGAATAAAAACTTTGATTCTTTCTTCTTTTGTTATAAGTCAGAGCATTAAACATTGCATTACACATTCCTTTCATATTCCATTTATCCTTTTCTTTGAGTTCTTAGGAATGACATTCACCTCCTGTGGGATTGCTGGTACTTACAGATGAATTGACTATGATTATCTGAAACAAATTAAAGGCTAACTTGTCTAGCTTTTGCACTAACTTATCATCAGACAAATGCAAAAGTACTGCTGGAACTAGTACAGGTAAAGCCATTGGATTTCATTTGAACTAAAACATAATGCACCTTTTACAGGAATATTAGAATGAGAATTTTCTTGATCTGATGTGCAACTTGGACTATAACAAAAAAAATTATGCCAAACAATGAGCAGCAATAAGACGATTCATCTGTACTTAAATATATAACAATGTTGTTGAGTAAAACTACATTAAAGAATTATTTTGTGCACAAATAATGCAAATTTTATTTTCTGTTATTGAAAAATCTTCATATCGGTTGTGAATTCTATGATGGTTATGGCAAAAACTAAAGCTAGACAGAAACTTGTTGAACATCTGTTTTGCAATATTCATTCTGTCTGTGCTGTGTAATTTATTCCCACACTTCTTAGTACTGCAGTGAATAAAATTCCACAATAAACTTCTAAAAATACAAACACGTGGCATAATTAAATAGTTACTCAATTTTTTCTGTTTTAAAATTTACTACAGTTGTGCAATTTCTATGATTTCAAATAATAGTGAATATACCTAAAATCAGTAAATGCACTCATCCACCTTAGAAGAGCTAAGCAGCACCTTGGAGGATGTAATGGATTTAGGGAGGTAGAGTTGCTATAATTGCATAACTTAAAATGTATCATGCACTACTAAAATTTTCCCTTATGATAATGAAAAAATCAATGTGACAACAACATCAGTGATTATTTTCTTTCAGGTCTGAGGTATATGGGAAATACTGGGACAGCTCTTCTCTATTGAGAAGAAAAATTGAAAGAAAAATGCAAAGCAGAAACTATCCCTGCAAATTTTCTCCTGGAATGCTTTTCTCCCTTTCATTTCTTCAAAGAGCAAAAGGTTTGTTCTGCTGTAGAACAATTACAGGGACTGTAAGAACTCTGAATTTGAAAGCTGTTGGGAAGCCCAAGTATGCCTGTGATGGTCCTTTGCCTGCACATTTTCTCTGTGTACTGAGCACCTTTTTTTTCCTCTGTCAGCAGAACATCACCCAAACTGTCCTTGCTTGGTAGCAGCAGCTGAATCCAAGGCCTTGAGTCTTAAATGCTTTTAGAAGTCCATGAAAGTGTAAATTAGAAGAAAGCACTACTATGTCCTGTGAGATAGGAAATGTGATGCTACAAGTCTTGTTTTAAGCCAAGGCTGCCTCCTGGCTGGTGCATTTGGCCTTTGTTCACATGCTCATTTTTGGTATACACAGTTCCCTGTGTGAGAGCTGGAGAATTAAGACACACAACAACTTCTGCCAAGGCTTTTCCTTTTCTTGTCTGTACATCCCTTTACACAGATTTCTTAGGAGAATGAACTAATACTCAGCTATTTTAATAGATATTAGAGATTAAAAAAAAATGCTGGTCAAGTACAGGAATAAATCATGAGGTCTACACATATATCTGAGTGAAGTACAATATATTTGCTTTGAGTCAAGTCACATAGAGAAGTAAATTTTATTTCAGATAGAATTATTTGTGCAGAAATAGAACATGCCTATTATTTATATCTTACAAGCATTTATAATTTCATGGCTGCACAAATATCAGACTATTCCAAAAATACTAAGGACTGCACATAATTCAGTCATTCTATTTCAAGAAAATCCTCTACTGGTACCACATGATATAGCAAAAATCAGTTTATAAGGGAAGGTTTGAACTTTTGATGATATGAAAAGTAGTTTATCAGACGAATTTTGCTTTTTTTCTTTTTATTTCAGGGGATTTTTTTTTACTTAAAAAATACTGTTAAATAGAATAAAAATGAATTATTGGGGGAACATCCACTACATGTGGTATAAATCCCTAATATAACTTTTTAATAGATCAGATTTTTTCTAAAAAATTCCCTGAAAAAAATACAATTATATAATTTATGAATTTGGTCTTTTGAATATTTATGCTTTTTTAAAAGTAGTCTGATAAATGCCAGATTGTGTCTGAATGTGAAACCGCTACAATGCTTTTTAAAAAGTAGTCTGATAAATGCCAGTTTGTGTCTGTTCTTCAACTGTGCAGTTAAATTCCAAAAATGGACTCTGGTAGGCAAAGATTTTAATCTCCACAAACACATGCAATAGATACCTCTCACCTGAATATATTCTAGATGACCAATTGCACCATTTGAAAGGCACTGATGTCTCAACTGCTTCCATAACCAGATGCTTAATGTTCAGGAAAAAAAAGTCGTAGTAGAGTTTAAAAAAATCTACTCATTTAGGTGGAATAAAACAGGTTCTAGGAGTAATTTGGGACTACTTCACTGCCTTTAAGAATTCATCAAGGCAATCTTTTTGCCTAATGATCCAGCCATGGTTATAAATTACAGCACCATTTTAGTTTCAGCTAGATTTTGTTACAGCAAAAGAAAAAAAAGTTTCTTAGAAAGAAAATTATTGTGTATTTAAAATAATGGTTTTGTAATTTTAAAGATTTGAATTATATTTACTTTCTGTTGATATCTCTACTTGTCATCTCAAAAACATTTTATCCTTTCCTTGAAAACAGATACAGCCCGAGATGTCTTTGTCCTGTACTTTAAAAAGGAAAGATGATCTTTGCAGCATCTTATATCAGAGATTCACATGATTTACAAGAGATGGCATGTAAGAAATTCTGTTTAGAAGGTTATTCAAATAGTCATGAAAAACTTTTGTTTACATAAATAACAGAAAAAGGGAAACTTAATGTCAACATAATAACTGTGTCCCACTTCATATGAATGAATAGGGTAGAGATGACAAATATATGATAGAAATCATGAACATTTCAAGATGAATTTATTGAAAGAAGATATTTTTGTCAAAAATGAAGAGTCTCAAAAGATGGTGAAGTTTGATGGTGCCAGGAAAATCTTTTCTCTGTTGAGGACACCCAAAGCTGTAAAGCACCTCATTGAGAAACAAGTGGAACAAATCAGAATTAAGTGCAAAGATATATATTTTCATGATTTGAGCCTTCTACAAAACATTAGTCCTTTTACTTACTGATGGAAAATACTGAAGGTTGGATGTAGAGACAACTTCCTACAAAACTCATGATTTTGGGAGGATGAGTATCCAAAAACTTGGATACTCTAATATACACCTGATTTGGAGATTATCTTCCCCTTGAAAAATATGAAATGCAAGAAACAATTTCTTGCTATTTTAAAAACTGTAAGTCACTTGAATAAATCTAAAAATTACATCTACTTATTACTTATATAAGAAGTAATAGAAATAATTTGCCAGTGGCAAACTGCATTCTGAAAACTTATCAGCAAACACTATGGACTAAAATATTATCACCTCAGTTCATTTTTTTTCTCTAAGGAATGCACTCAAGAATGTATGAAAATTACTTTGGTTAATCCATGTTCATTTACTGACTCATCATTATTAGAAAAATGTGTATGAAAAACATTTGCAGAAGACATGTTTGCAAAGGTTGAAGCTTGAAATAAAGCTTCAGATTATTCAGATATTATTATTATTATTATTCAGATTGAATTGAATCAGACATAGCATTACACTTGGTATGTATTTCTAAATTCTTTTTCTTTCTACCTGTACGTTTTAATGTTCACTTTCCCACTGAAGAGCCAGGGGATGTAACCACTTCTAGAAATAAGAAATACATTTAGATTTTACTATTAAACATAAGCTGCTATGGGGTTGGATGATCAGCATTAAGAATATTCAGATGGATATTTAATCTAACCTTGTTAGCCATGTGCTG
>VZTR01010043.1:15510-35134 GCA_013400775.1 Chaetops frenatus | reverse complement strand
TGTGTATCTGTGACAGCATGTGTCAATCATTTGTGACTCTTCTTCTGAAAGCCATTATGAGTTATTATGAGCTAGTTGCTGCATCCAAAATGGACCCTCAAATATTTACCAAGAGAATCACAAGGTATGAGGTTGGATTAAAGACTTCTTTAAGAATTTCTTTTATTTTTTCTATAAAATCAATTTTTAAAGTGTGTTTGTGAAAGTGTTTCATCAAAAAGATAAATTTTTAAAAATACTAATATTAGACATTTGAATATGGCTGTAAATATGAATTTATTTATGCACTGAACTTTAGCTGTGCTCTTGAGTTGTAGTTTGTATCCATGAAATTTGAAATCACACTGATTTTAAGAACAGTGAAAAATTATCACTTAACTTGTGAACAGTAGAATCACAGTTGTACTAACAGCATACCTGGCTTTTATGGTGTGAGCAATATGATGAAACCAAGGGCCCCTAACTGGTAATTTTCCACAGGGGAGAGTATTGGTGTNAGGTCTCTTTCTCTTGGCAGAGAACTGTTCAAATTGCCTTAAAGGCCTTAAAGACCTGTCTGTCATTATAGCTAGGCCGCACTGAATGCTTCCTTGACTGTCAAGGAAATTTTACATGCATCAAGAATAGAAAATTAACATTAATTTACAATGAAAAAGCTTGTTTTTATTCCCCCNGCCCCAGAACAGACCCACCACTGGCCAAAGCTCAGCCCATCAGCAAAGGCAGTGGTGCCTCTGTGATAACATGCTTAAGAAAGGGTGAAATCAGCTGTTTGTCAACTGAAAGAGGAGTGAGAAAATGTCACACAACCATCAACATATCAAGGTCAGAGAAGGAAGAGAAGGAGGAGGAGCTTGAGGCTCTGGAGCAGAGATTTCCCTGCAGCCCATGGAGGCATGTCTGTGGAGCAGGTTTATCCTGAATATCTGCACCTCATGGCTGGACCCACGCTGGAGTAGAGGAAGGTGTGAGACACAAGAAGTAGCAAATAGAAGCTTTAAGGACTGACCAAAATGCCCCATTCCCTGTCCCCCTGCACCACTCAGGAGGGGAAGATGTTGAAGAATCACAAATGGAGGTGTGAAAGGAGATGGGAAAAAGGTATTGTTTTAATTTTTATTTTTGTTTCTTGCCACACTAATCTGTTTTGATTGGCAACAAATTAATTTTTTCCACATCTTTATCTCAATGCTTGAGCTTTTTCATCATGTTTTCTCCCCCAGTGCTCTTGGTGAAGAAGGGTGAAGGTACATCTGGGTGGGCAGCTGACAGGTGCTGGTCATTGCCAACCCTCTGCAGGAAGTAATGTTTTCAAGTTTTTCTTCTAATGTTTCTGTAATGGTTGTAGTTTAACCCTGGTTAATTGTGCATAGTTCTTAAATTCAGTCAATAGCATGGAGCAGTATTCCCATATTTGGAACACAGGTTCCAATTACATTTATAGGTAGAGTGACAGGGCAGGTCTCTTTCTCTTGGCAGAGAACTGTTCAAATTGCCTTAAAGGCCTTAAAGACCTGTCTGTCATTATAGCTAGGCCGCACTGAATGCTTCCTTGACTGTCAAGGAAATTTTACATGCATCAAGAATAGAAAATTAACATTAATTTACAATGAAAAAGCTTGTTTTTATTCCCCCAAATGTGTTAGTGGGATTTAATATAGTTCTAGCTGCAGCTGCAAGCAGAATCCCTTATAGTGGTTGACTCTGCATCTGGGTTTCACATACCCTGTGTAGGAGAGTTCTTACAGAGTTGCAATTAATTTCTTTAAAGGTGATCATGTTTTTTGGCACAGAGTTATGGAAAATGCAAACTGGCTAATTGATGTCACTATTGTTATGAGTAAATAGCTACAGTGATAGGTCCCATCCTTCACAATAAGCCCCCTGTTACTCCACCTGACACTGCTGTGAATATTCAGTCCAATTCTGCAGCCAAGGGTAGGAAAAGGCATAGCACACACACGGTGGTGGCATTAGTAGATGTTCTGTTCTGTGCTCTTTACTGCTTTTTTACTCTATTTTAAAATAGAAACGTATATATACAAAGAGACACTTTAAACTGAGAATATGTTTAAAGGAATTTCATCCTGTTTTCTGTAATCAACAGGAGTTCTGCCATTCACTGATTAATATTTGAGCAATGTGAAGTCCACGATGATGTATTTCTGACATCCTGGATTTAAAACTGGTATGCTTTAACAGTGTAATATTTTTCTTTGCCTTTCAAAGGAATAACAAGAACAGTTATTAATATGCTGGAAAAGCACCACCAGTCAAATTTGGACAAATACATAAACAGGATTTAAAAGGCGAGAGCTATTGATGTCAATAAACAAATTCTTCATCAGTGTTACCTGATTATTTATAAATCTGGGTAATAATTTTCAAAAGTACTTTTCAGATAAACCACCTAAATTTAGGGTTGAATTATTTACTGCCATACTGGAAACACAGAAGAGGTAGTTCACAATTTTTCACAACTTAAATGATTATTTAATGGAGAATGCATAAGATTGAAAGCTTTTTTCCCCATTCTCCTGGGCATATTGATAAATAATGTAAGTAGTTTTATATCCTGTAATTTTCTACAGTGCATGTAGGATCACCTTCAGTTTACCTTTTTTTTTGGCTATTGAAAATTACATTTTTCCTCATGGTTAAGTATTTCTTTTTTTCTCCTTCCACATAAGGTTAATGGAAGTAATGGTTATATCTAAGAATAACAGTCATCCATTCTAAGGTGAGGAGTTACCCCTAATAACAGTTATTTTACATGCAACTTTATCTTAATTTTCTTATTCATACCAGCAAGCAGAATAACAAGAATAACAGGATCTTTTACAATAGCTGACATAAAAACTGCTAGCTGTTAAATTAATCAAGGAGAAGACAGAGAACAGTTCTAAGCTAAAAATAGTGCAAGTGCTTGGAAAATTTTAAGTACAATATTTTATCAGTTATCTTTGCAAATGAAGGATAGGGGATACTACACAAGATTTCTCAGGAGTAGCTATCTGAAATATTAACTTTTTTTTTGGTTTAGTTTGATTTTGCTCTAGTTTTGTTTTATTTTTTTAAGTAATAATCTGTAGTTTTTCTGGCTTTTTAAATAAAAATAATTGACTGATTTATTTTTCTTCACCTAAGAGTTAAAGATTTTGTGAACATCTGATAAATCTGTTGATAACCAATAAAAACCTTAAAGCAGCAACACATATCAATGCCCTACCATGTTTAAATTAAACTATTCAAAGGATGTTCTGCTCTTGCTGTCTGTGTTGAACATGAGAGTGAGGGGACTATTCTCATTCCCTCCTTTCTTTTTAGCTCCAGGTTGGTTCAACTCAGTGTATAAGAGGGGCAAATATTTTATGATAAACCAGAAATAAATGTCAGATGATGTGTTTGTCATGTAATCCTTCTCTATCAAGTTGTATTTTTCTATAAGATTAAGGGAGGATTCATATATTACTACTCCCTTATCTGGTGATTCACTGATATTGGTTAGAGAATGTAATTTTATCTTTTCCATCACATTACTCATTGTTAAACAGTGATATGTTTTGTAAGACATGGATTATATTTGAATCAAGTGCACAGCATATTTTATATTTCCATGAGATATAAAACAAAGCCCTGGGAGATCATATTTTATATAAAGTCTGCCTGGTGAAATGAAGTTTCTCTCTATTAATTAAATGCCACTGATTTGGCTTTGAGTAAGAATATCTGGATTTTTCAGGCAATAATGGTAACCTACCAGGTCAAATGATGTTAGAGTAACAATAAAATACTTATATTTTATGGAGATATTTAAATGTACTTAGGTAAAAAGAAATTAAGTAACTCAGTATCATTACAACATAAATACTTTTTAAATAATTTCTGGAAGCTTTTCTTTTCTCTTTATTTGACTTTTTGCAGGCGGATGCTGAGGGTAAAGAACAACTATGGCAATGCATAGTATGCCGTATGCAAAAGCCTCATAGGGAGAACTGAGTACAGAACTGCACTGACTTTACCTGGCATTTTGTGAGAGTTTCCAAGAATGTTGACTTTAAGGAGCAGGAACCCCAGATTTCTAGTTTGTTTGAG
Organism: Chaetops frenatus; assembly: GCA_013400775.1. NCBI lineage: Eukaryota > Metazoa > Chordata > Aves > Passeriformes > Picathartidae > Chaetops > Chaetops frenatus. The sequence goes on along the minus strand of VZTR01010043.1, from coordinate 31,039 downwards.
CTATTTTATTGTTTTTGGTTTTTTTTCTCCTGAGGTCAGATGAAATTCTTAATTTAACCATGAGGTTAAAACACCATGTGCTCTTCAATGAACTACTGTAATAATACTATCAGGGAGGAAAATTAGTCTTCAGATAAGTTATCATCTATGATGGGTGCTACTTGCTTCAGCTCAGAAAGGAAGTTAGAACAATGAAGAATTCTAGAAAATGGAACAAAATCAGTTTTCTACACATTTTATTATAAAGTATCCTATTTTACTACTTAAGCATCTTTTCATGCTTTTCTACTAGAAGAAGTTGAGAAGATCCAGTGTTAATGGCACTTAACATTGTTTCTCCAACTTCCTAATGTACAGAGAATCTCCACTGAGTTTCAGAACATATATTTAAAATACTAAAGTAATGGTAGACTGCCTGAGTTGTTGTATCAAAGAAAAAAAAAGAAAGAAAAATTTTGTGTAAGTATACAACATACTTTTGACAGTTGGCCAAGGCAGAGTTCATATAATTCAACTTTTGCCTTTGTTCAGGCTGATTTGAGTGCACTTTCCCATAGCTTTTCTGACAGGGTATGAAAGTGTAAAAAAAAAAAAGAAAGAAAATCCTTTCTAGGGGGAATAGAAAAATTACAGATTTTGTTCCAGTGTAATGTTGGATCCATATTTTTCCTTTGTAAACAGTCAATCAGATCAAGTGTATAGCAACATACAGAGATTACAGATTCTTTTCAAAAGTTCAAATCTTCAGATAGTTGATTTTTCTAATGGGGTAAAGCTGCATTTCATGAAAGGTTTTAAGTACATGAGAACTCTCAACTAAGTCAGAGAGTTTATATATACAGCTGCAACTGCATCTTGTTCAAGATTTTAACCTTGTAGAGCTTAAGCCAGGGGTAAAATGAAGATGCATATTCATAATTTAAATACATCAGCCTTCCAAATTTACATCCAAACACCTATGAAAGTCTTATTTCCACAATGTACATTAAGATAATTCTAGCAGAGTCTAATGAAAAGCAATGTCAGAGGTAAGTATTATACCCCATTGAGCGAGAAGCTACAAATCACTGCTTTATAGAAGAGCAGTATGTCCCTACACAATGTCACTGCAAGGTTTTCAACCAGGAGAAACTTAGATATATTTGTTCTTGTATAAACAAGATGTTGCTTAATCAGATACTTCCAGCTTCTGCTGGATATTTGTGTTGCACTGCATGTGTTTTTTTTGTGTATCATACAAATCCCAAGCTAGTCTGCTGCACAGGGCACAGCAGAATACCTGAATCATCTTGTGTTTGTGTATAGCTACAATTTCCCCTGAGTGCCCAGCAGGGTTTGGGGCATGGATGTTTATTGATGCATTCTGTTTGGAGCACATTAATTTGAGACAAGTTTGGAAATGAAGGGTTTAATCTTATCATTTAGCTGTTGTTTATTTTTTTTCCCCTGGAATGGCAACAGTATAAGGATCTATTCCATAAGTGAAGGGACTGTTGTTACTCAGGATGGAGGTTCTGAATTAGACAAGCAGGAAAGTTATTAGACTCAGGATGGTTTCACATGGGAAAGCCTGCAGCTGTTGTCTGACTTTTGTTATATTTTTTCTAAAGAAAAACCTCAGGACTTTCAGAGAAAAAAAAGAGGTGATTAAGTATTGGGTTTTGGATTGGATGAAAGACAAAGGATGTGCATGCAATCTACTGAGGCTACAGTGTAAATAAACACTGTTGCTTCAAGGTATGGGGACTGATGAATATAAATATAAGAGTACTGTGGAAAATAGAAAAATACTCCTACAGGATATAGTACTGACAATTGGGAGCCTTAGAAATGGCTTAGTTAAGAGGTTATCAAATTGTGGCTTTAATCTTGTCTAAGGATACTGAAAATAGCCATCCAATCAATCTAGTCTTCAATTTGCTATTAACAGTTTAATATCTGATAGTCCTTGGTTTGGGAATTATTTTTTTGGGGATGGTACTGGAAGCTAGCTCTGCATGGTCTGTGCATTACCTTTTATTAATAACAGTCCTTCTAGAAATGGGGAAAAAGTAGTGGCAAATAGATAAGTTACTTAGGAAGAGCACCAGCCCCACCACTTCCTGTGATCTGTTCTCCATGTAGGCATTTTGGCACCCACAGCTCTCATGTTACAGATGGAAGAGGATATGTTCCTTACTATTGCTTACCTGTATTTGTTTATGGATTTTCTGCTCAGGATTTTTTTTTTTTTACTTTTCCAAACCTGCTGATGCTGTCTGCCTCTCATTTTGAAAATGCCATATTCCAGAAATTTAATACACTTTGAAAAGTAATATGACTTTCATTCTTACATTCTGTTTCAGAGAATATTCTTTTACCTGTTTGAAATTCAACTCCTTCTGCTTTTATCAGGCACTCTTTTCTTGCACTGAGGAATTTAGTGAATTTCATTTTGTATTTGTCTTAGCCACTGACACCATGAGTTTTGTAAACTTTGATCATATCTCTTGTCCATCTGCTTTCCAAATTAGAGAGTCAGAATCTTTAGTCTCTCTTTGTAACTTAGCTGCTTTATTGTTTTTGGCACATTAGCTGATCTCTAACATTGCTATATCCTCCTTGACATGCAGAGACCAGAGCAACACACCATTTGGGATATGGACACCTCTTTGTTTGATACGACAAAAATTATACATTTATCTTGGTCCCAATATTCTTCCAAATATCTTGTTGACTTTCTTGGCTGCCATTGCATGCAGATCTCATGATTTAAGTGAACTGTTGATGATTCAGATGCATCTGTCCCGAATTGTAACTGCTACTTTTGTGATCAGCATTGCAGAGACATGGCTTCGTTTATTTTTCCCTAGATATAGTATTATCTCATATTCCTTTACATGAAGATTATCTAACACATCTTTCACAATATCTTCATAGGCAAACTCAGGAACTGTGGATAGGATGAGTGGACAGTGAGATGGATGAGAACTGACTGAATGGCAGACCCCAGAGGGTCATGATCATGAACAAGAAGTAATTAGGGGCCTAAGGAGTAATGGTGGCCCCCAAGATTCAATACTGGACCCACTACTGTTTAACTTACCCATCAATGACTTGGATGAAGGAGCAGATGTCTCCTCAGCAGATGACACAAAGCTGGGAGAAGTGGCCAATACCCCTGAGTGCTGTGCAGCCCTTCAGGAGGGTCTTGACAGGCTGGAGAGATGGACAGAGAACTGTCTGAAATTCAGTGAAGGCAACTGCAGGCTTGTGCACCTGAGGAAGAATAAACTCATGCACCAGCACAGGTTGTGGGCTGAGCTGCTGGAAAGCAGTGCAGTGTAGAAGGAGCTGGAGGTCCTGGTGGACAACCAGCTGTCCATGAGCCAGTTAAATCCTGCCTCAAGGAGTATCCAGTCCTATGATTACAGTGTACTTCACACAACAGGGAGTCTGATTCTTGGCTGGACTGCAGGCACTCTTTTAATGGTAGCAAGTATTTAGGAAGATGACTTGAAGCATGAAAAGTATGGCCCAAATTATCAGCCTATATGATCTCTCTGTTCACTTGCAGCACATCTTTAATGTGTTTGTGTTCCAGTCTAGTGGCTTTACTGTAGCACATGTAAACATGCCAACTCTGTTTTAAAACTAGCTTGCCTGGGGACAGACAGCAGCTTAGCCATGATAATTGGGGCTTTCTGTGCTCAGCAGCACCTGATGTGTGCCCTTCAAAGCTCTTGCAGCTGAATCCTTTGGTACCTGAGCCAATTTTTTTTTTACCTAGACCAAGATTTGCCACAAATTTTCTAGTCAAAGGTAGAAGGGAGAGTAAACTACTGGAAAAACAAAATCCGGTTTGCAATAATATATTTTTGTCTGTTCTTTAAGTCTGTGGACACTGTTTTCATTGCTTTTGCATCTCAATAAGGCTTTTAACATATGATTGATACATAATTGAGAGCACTAAAGGCAATGGCTGCAATACATATAATAGCTAACCTGGTATTATGTGCTGGGGCATTAATGTGCAAGAATATCTAGCAGTAACAGTTACAGAAAGCAAGTAGTCTTTGTTTTAGATGGAAACCACAGTAAAAAAATATAAGGAAAATGTTCCTTAAATAAAAGTTTTATTAGTTTTACCAGCACTCCACATTTAAATATTGTAAGTGATAAATTTGAAAAAGAGTTAATGTTTTTCTATTAAGCTGTTATGACTCCCTTTATCTTTTCACAATGTAACAGACAGAATACTAAAGTCAATTGTGTATCATTGCTAATTCTGTTAACTGGATGATTAAAATGACAGGAACATCTGCAAACAACTATTGCTAGTATTATTGCTGTGCCTGAAAGCTCTGCTGTTGCTAAAGATCTGACAGTGTTTCCATTACTAAATCTCATTGTAATCCTCATTGGGTTTAAACCTGGAATTCATATTCTCAGTCCAAAAGAGAAGTTTTTGACAACATTTGGAATCAGCCATATTTTAGTTACAGAAAAGTGAGAGACCTACAAACACTTGATATTTTTAAAGATACATTGTATGTTCTAAAAGTTTTTTAACACTCCTAAAATTATTCAAGTCATAATGTTTTTATGAATATCATGCATACTTGATTATCCTGAGTAATGGGAAAATGTGACCATTTGAAATGACAAAATATGTGAAGCATGTGGATATAGATTCTGCAGATATTTACACCTGTATTAATTTCTTAAACATGAATTCATTCTCTCTGTTGATTTAGTGAAACTGTTCAAGCACAAAAATTTGAATGAACATGCAGATATTTTTTGGTGGTCAATAAATTGCCCTGTTCCTCCTGCAGAACTTTAATTTAATCTCTCTGGAAGCCAAACTGTCTGCTAAGAATCATGCTTAATAGAGTCTAATTGCACACACTGATTAACCTCAGTAAGACCCTGATTTCACTATCTAGATAACACAAATAGTATTACTGTTTTTACTTTCATAGCCTATGCACACAAGATGTAGAATTTTACAAGTCATTTCTCACCCAGCAAGGCTGGAATGAAGTGACACAGGAGAGTCTTTGCTGGTCCCTCTGGGACTTCCTGCCCAAGTCCCATCAGCAGGGCTGCAAGGAAGTGAGAAACATGCGCTGGTTAAATGTAGGTCCAAATTCTCTCAAAGCCGAATATAAATCTTATCTCTCCCTTTCTTTTCTAACTAGCAATCACTAGATGTAGTCTGAAAAGTTAGTTGTCTTGAGTTCTTGATATTCCAGCTGGTAACTGTTGACTTTGTCAGCACAGTATCTTTCCTTCACAAGAAAATGTTACTGAGAATTCTGTAAGCTGTATCATTGCAGAAGTTCAGAAGGAGGGTGGCAAATTTTATCAAATCATACAATGTATTTAAAAACACATTTGTAAGTGCAATTAACTTTGAATATCTCCATTTGTGGAAAGTGTTCTTGCTGAGAAGATCTTTAGTTTATGATGATGTATATGCCCTACAGAAAGCCAGTGCAGAAGCCTATAAACAAACTGGTGTCTTTTTTAAATTAAAGACTTGGCCTTTCCAGCATAAAGGCATATGAATGTTCTTTTGATACATGTCAGAACCATCAGTTTCATTTTTTTTGATATATATGGAAATATCAGGCTTCCTTTTTTTGGAGAAAACAGGCTTACAGCATTCTCCTCGGTTTTACTAATCTAGTTATAAAATGCTGGTCATCTAAATTAAAAGACCATATTTCCAGAGTTTCCTAGCACACCAGCCAAAATAAGACTAGAAAAAAGACAATAATTTTTCCATTTCATTATTGACATTGTGCAATAAAACATAGTTTTTCATAATTGTTTTCAGATAAAATGTCACATTCAAAGTATATCCTAATAAGTGATCTGAATATAAATGTATGTATTGTACTATAAAGCACTTTGTGTTAATAACAGGAGATATAAATCTCTTACCAATTCAAATTTTTGTGCAATTCTACTGCAGATTTATTTTAAAAGTGAGGATTTAAATGGGGGACAATTTGAACCCAGTTCAAATGATAGCTGAGTACAGCTGATAAACACGGAAAATAAATAAAAACAATTGTTCTAGTCTTGTCAACACTTTGACTTAATCCATAAGAGAGTGAAAAAAATTGTTACTATATGGTTTTGAGTCACTAATTCAATTTTATTTGCCATAGTTGCAATATTCAGGCAAGTGACCCTCTCCCTTTTCTTAAATATAAGCAGCTGTGAATATATTTTTTATAGGGAGACTGTAGCTAATCCCTGTGCTTGTAGATATCACCTAATCCTGATCCTCCTCTACACTATAGACACTTCCTAGGAAGATGCTGAGCTTGCATATTTGTACCTTAAACTATTAGCACAGCCTCCAGCACTGTCACATTGCAAGGAATCTTGTCAAAATTGAAAAATTGAATCTTGTAATAAGCTGATTATTCAAATCAATTTTATTCCAGGTAAAATTAGAAAATCTGCAGTGTTCTTTGCAGCTGTAGATTTTTTCACCATTTTGTGTTGCTCCAGCTCCACGAATTTAAAATCGCAACTAACAATGGCTGAATTGGGTCAAATTTTCTTGTATGTTATATTTCAATCAGTTCACCACTTTTCCTTCATGGGGTTAAGGTGTATTATAATTGTGTGACTATGAATACTTTTCCGTGTAATTTCTTGATCCAGTGTTGATAAAGAATACTTTTGAAGTTTCAACTTGACTCACTTTTACTTTTTTTTTCCATCTAAAATGGCTTTAATAAAGGCTAAATTAGTGAGGAAAACATCTAGAAGAAGAAACTGTAACCAATTTTTGAGTCTTTAGTTAGCACCATTTCTTCACTTTCCAAATGGGGCATGCATTCAAGTACTTTCATAAGCATTGGTCCTTGTGTTTTGACCTTGGCTTCAAATTATCCCACCAGCCTTTGTGTAACTTGAAACAAGGATTACAAGCCTATTACTAAAATTTGCATGGGGAAGCAGAAACACATTGATGATTTTGAAATCTAAGCACATGAATTGTTAGGAGTAGTCCTCTCTACAATGACAACGGTCTCAGAAATTTTTTTTCTAATTTGCTTTCTTATTACCAGGACACATTGTAAGTAATGTTGTGCAAACAGAATGAAGGTACTCAAAGAAATACTCATTTAAACTATCTTACTTCATGTATCCGGGTCACTAAGCTGCTTGGCCTTTATTTTGTTACCAGTCAGTAGTAACAAGATGACTGCACAGCAGCTTTCTCATTTAATGTGGGAATAAGGTTTTTTGGTCATTGTTTGTATCACTAAATTTGCTCTTAAGTGTGAGGAGCTTGGTGTGTATCTTGGCACAATTCAGCTTTTTGTACTGGTGGTTGTTCCTCAGTGGAGCAGGAGTAAATGACTACTATGCTTGCTGGTGTGGAGGAGAGGGTGGAGGCTAGAAAAATGTAAAATCAGTTTCTATAATTTCAAGACTCCAGGATAAACCTGTGTGGTGACAATCCTATACAGTCTGGGTAGTATACTGAATATGGCCATGCTAGAAACTGAGTTTGACATCAAATAATTTCGGAATGTTTTTGTTATTATTTTTTTGCTTGTTTGTTTGTCTGGTTTTATTGATTTTTTTAAAAAAATTGAATTATTATTGCGGGAAAAACTCTTAGATAATGGTGCATATTAGTTCAGTCTGTGATCAGGATACACTTACTGGTGTCAAATGCTGCTTTTGGGATTTTGAAAGGCATTATTTAAATGGAACAAGTCTATTTTCTTTGTAACAACATCCTTTCACTGTGTAATTCTCTACATTTTTTTTGTAAATCTGTGTGTTGGTGACTTGTATATATGAAAGTTTATACTTCAAGTCTGAAGTATATCAAACTATCAATACAAGGATCAGTACTGTATTGTCAGAAATGGTTACATGAAGGTACTGAAAGCTTATGCAATTGATAGTTAAAATTTTATACATATAATCCTCATTGCAAGTACAATATAGACATGTTAAATGTTTTATATTTACATACATACTATAGTATGAAAAACTAAAAAACACAAAATATTTTCATTTCTAAACAAATCCAGAATTATTTTTTGAAAAACAAGTATAAAACTATTTAATATATTGTGTTATGGTATAACTGGATAATCATACTGACTCCCAAGCTGAGCTAAGCAATTTTTCACTGGCTTTGAATATGATGCTTGAAATAAGTAATATGTGAAGGATGAAACCCAAAAAGAAATCTAAGCTTAAACTCATGCTGATCTATATAGAGAGTGAGGAGCCTGTATGCTTTGATGTTGATTTAATCCACTTTTCTCCAGTTGTCAGATATTAAACATCACGGGGCACATCATGAGCTCATGTAATTTGTTATAGTGCTATTGAAAGTTAATGGAGCTGAGAGGCCAGCTGAAGGTCTGGCCCTATAACGCTTCAGCTAATGTTCACAAATCTGTAGAGCTGAGCTATTACAAGTCTTCCTCAGGAATGCTTTTCTCAAACACTTTTCTACTTGCATTTACAATGGATATATCACATCACATTTGAAAAAAAGGGTGATGTCTTCTGCTAATTAGCTACCATAGAACCAAATGAAACCTGAATTGCAAAATATAGAAGGTCAACTGCTCCTATTCCTATTTTGGCATTTATAGTGCTCCAATTTGTCTCATTTAGCAAACAGTAAGAAGCCAGCTTTAACTTACAATGAAGTTTCATAGTCCTAGCAATGGGAGTTGGGCAAGAGCTTGTAACAAATCACTATGTACTACCATACCACTGCTTTTTCATGAGTTGGAGATTGTGTCACTGCCTCCAGGACATTGAAGACAGCAGGAATTCAAAATCAGTTTTAAACCGGACTGCCAAAGAATCATGTATAAGTCAGCTTTCTTGAGAAAGCTGGTTATGTACCTGGTAATGTAACTAGGAGTGCTGTCTTTTTCCTAAAAAATATACTTACTGTACTATTAGCAAGTATAATTTTCTTGTATTTCATTAAATGCAATACTGAGGGCAACACTGTGAGGTTCAACTCAGCTGAATGCTTGATCCTGCACTTCAGTCACAACAACTGCAGACAGGGCCACACGCTGGGGGAAAGCAGCCTGGCAGAAAAGAACCTGGGGGCGCAGATTGACAGTGCCTAAACACTGCCTAGCATGTGCCCAGGTGGCTGCAAAGGCCAATGGCATCTTGGCCTGTGTCAGCAATAGTGTGGTCAGCAGGACCAGGACAAGGATTCTCCTCCTGTACTCAGCACTGGTGAGGCCACCCCTCAAGTGCTGTGTTAATTTTCGGCCCCTCACTCTAAGGAAAACATGGAGGTGCTGGAGTGTGTCCAGAGAAGGGCAGTGGAGCTGGAGAAGGGTCTGGAGCACAGGTCTGATGAGGAGTGGCTGAGGGAGCTGGGGGTGTTTAGCCTGGAGGAAAGGAGGCTCAGGAGAGACCTTGTATTGCTCTCTACAACCACCTGAAAGGAGGCTGGAGCCAGGTGGAGATTGGCCTCTTCTCTCAGGCAATAGGACAAGAGGAAATGGCCTCCAGAGGGAGGCTCGGGTTGGACACCAGGAAGAATTCCTTCACTGAATGTGTTGTCAAGCATTGGAACGGGCTGCCCAGGGAGGTGGTAGAGTCTCTATCCTTGGAGGTATTCAAGAAATGACAGGACCTTCGTGCCATGGTCTAATTGACAAGGTGACAATCACTCAAAGGTTGGACTTGATGATCTTGGACATCTCTTCCAACCAAACGTTTCTATGATTCTGTGTGGCAACAGGGCACGAAAGAAGGACACAGTTTCAGCACAATCGAGAGAACAGCAGAAGCTCCCAAAAAGAGCTAGTTTATTATGGATACACAATTTATAGGGTTTGCAAAGTGAGAGAGGATTGGAAGATGAAGTCCCACCTCTCAACCAGACTGGTTAAGTGACCAGTCCATCAGATTCCCTTCTCCAAGAAGGAATGTAAAGAAAGCTAGTGTTTTTAGTACAATGTGTGAGAAAATCTGACTCAAGAATATAGAATATTTTCAGAAGGCTTTCAAAAACAGGACGATAATTCTGTGATATTTTATACTCAGGAATGTTAGATTGCCAACATCTCTGAATTAATATAATCTGTGGGTTTACTCTTCGCACCTCTTCCGTCCTGCTTTGCAGGACATTTGGGTGAGTCACAAGTATTGTGGTTTATGATTTCATCATTAGGATCTGATCTTTGAAGTCCAGCTTCATCAATGTAGAAGTGTGTTTTCATTTTGACAGGAATATAGTTCCTGAACTTCATATGTGCTCTTTAATGAAAAGAAATGTTGCCATTGAGATTATAACTTGATTTGGAAATTAATTTTTGATGATATTATAACTAGTAAATAGAAATTTAGATTTTTTCTTAATAATGCTTATGAAGACCATTAAAACTTTAATTGCACAAATTTAGCATCGTGATTGAACAGAGTCATACTAGCAGACAGTTGAGTAAGCTTGTTTGGTCTGTGTCCCATGTTCATTATCTTTAAATACATGTGATGTTTATGAAGGTGAAACAGAAAAAAAGAGCCAAGCTCAAGTGTTGTGTATGTCTTGTTTCTCAGCAGCTCTCAATATTTTACAGAGAGAATAACATCTTGATAATTAAATTGCTTCCACATCTGTGCAATGGTGCCAGCACGATATTGCCACATTGCATATGTTTAACAAATTACACATTATTTGTCTTTATATTTTCATTATGGAAATTGCATTCATATTATTTAACAAGAAGTACCAGCATGTAAGAATGGGACGAGAAAATGGAATAACAAAATGGATTTTGAATATTTGCAAGGTAAATGCATTTTTACAAGGACAAAAAAAATCCTGCTTTGGCAAGTTCCAAGAGAAATAAACAAAGCTGATATTCTGAGGAAACTTATTAATGAAAAAATTATTTACTTTTGTACTGTTGAAAGTGTTTATAGCATTTAAAGATAGAAAGGAAAATGCAGTCCAAGGGGAATGCAAAACTTCAAGGTTTGATGAGGAGTGAGACTTGATGGAACAGCAGTGAATATGCCACAGAGCTTTGGGGCATAATTTGAGTTACTTGAAATTTCAAGTTAAATTTAATTGTGATTGTTATCAATTGTTTAGCAAACACTATTTTTTGATAAGTAAACCTTTATGGGTTTTTTTGGATGGAGAAGAGAAGTAAACAAACCATCCCAAGAATAATTTTAAACAATGATTGGTTAAAAAAAATTATGGAAAATAGGCTCTCCTCCATGTGTGGTATAATAAAACTATTTTTCTTTCAGGTAGCTTTAGTCAATACCCTATGTCTGTAACAAAGGAACAGATTTTAATATTTTTCTGTTGCTCAAAGTTAACAAAGTACAGAGAGCTGATATCTAGAGGTAAGAACAACAACACCAGAGAATACAGCTCCTTATAGATTAAGGCAGGTTTCTCTATTTAAATATTTGCATGACTGCATCCTCCTAATTCTTATTCTATCAATTTGCATCCAATTTAGAGTGGTGCCTCAGGTGCTCATTGATTTCTGTTCTCTATTACCAGTCTCCTTTCTTTCTGGCACTAAATACAAACAGAACATTAAAAATGAACTGTTCCCTGCAGCTTTTTCTGGTAAATAATTTTATTACTTGACATTAATCTAGACTTTTAATTAGTGAAGAAGTATACTGATGAAGGCATCTCTCTCTTCATGAGGCAAAAGATGGGTAGATACCACAAAGAAGAGAAGCTAAATTTGGTGGATAGAGAGGAATATCTCTGAACATTTATATTCCTATGTTGATAGGCTCCAGGCAGCAACAAAGTTTGACAGAAGATGAGAACAGGTTCTGGTCTCAACAAGGGCACATACTTAATGGTCAGCACATAGAAAGGGAACATAACTGCAAGGACCTTTGGAGAACTTTGCTTGGCATGAGATGGTATCCAGTGCCCCTCTTGGAGACATCCTTGCTCTCTCTTCTTTTAGCTCTTGCATCCTTTCCATCTTTTTTCATATTAGTCCCAAATTCAGGAACAAGGCTTTAGCAGAATTACATAATGTATCTTGGCATGATTTTTTAATAATAGTGGAGGAAATTGTGAGGAAAACTGTCTTCTGTAGAAAATTATGATTTTTCCTCATTGAAGGAAATTTTTTGGTCTTTGACCAACCTTCAATTTTACACTTAGGAAAATTGTTCATTTTCTGTAAAAGAGATAATCTGGGCTTAGCCAGTGGTGATGCCTTTTCCTATTTTATGGTCAAGAGCCTAAATTCTAGGGATAGTCCTCCTTGATTTTGTGCTTCTTTGCTAATGTAGAGTTGCCATAGCACTGTTCTCTCTCATGAGCATTGTTTTTTGCAATTTTCTGGGGGGAAAGAAGTTTGTATCCACATCATCCCACTCAAATGGAGAATTGTTATGTCAGTGAGGCAGGTGGTCAGAGCCTACACAGAATTGCTGCCTGTTTATTCAGTGCTGGTGAGACCACACAGGGGGTTTTGTGTCCATTTCTAAGCTCCCCAGACAAGAACGACATTGAAGTGGTTCCAGTGAGGAGGGTTACCAAGATACTTTGGCGAGCATATGATGCGCAAATAGAGTCTGAGAGAACTTACACTTTTTAGTCTGAAAAATACAAGGCTAACAGAAGACCTGACTGCTGTCTTTAACTCTTAAAGGAGGGGTTGTAGAGAAAATGAAAACAACCTTGGCTCAGAGGTGTATGGTAAAAGGACATGACACAGTGGGCACAAGCTGTAGCAAGACAGAATCCAACTCAAGGGGGGAAAAAATACATTCTCCAAGAGAATGGTTAAACTGTGAAAAAGGTTGCCCAAGCCTGTGGAGTCTACATCTTTAGATATATCCAGAGAGTAACCTGACAAAGCCCTTAGAAACTGAATTGAACTTTTAAGTTGCTCCTGCTTTGTGTAGGGAACAGGTAAGATGACCTCCAGATGTCCCCTCCAACCTCAATTATTTTGTTGTAGTGTGACCTTTCCCATTTCCCCAGCTGTGTAAGGACAGAACAGGGATCTTGCTACCCACCTCAGAGTGCATTCTTCCTCCCCCTCCTGGATAGATTGATATCCCACATAAAGTTCCCAGTGGTACTTCACCAACAGCTGAACAACAGAGATAATGTAATAGATAATAAAGACCTGATTTTTAACAGATAGTCATCATTATTAATGTGCACAGCCCAAGGAGGGGAAAAAAGAAAGCATTTTTAAATTTAAACAATATTTTCACTGACTTTGCTCTTTTCTTTTTGTGGGGAAAAGAAAAAAAGTGAAAACCAGTGCTATAGCTATAGTTGTTTGTCCCTATATATTTTATCCATCATTACCTGCATATGAATTGTGCACAAATAGAGAAATGAGGGACATGCAGCATGATTGTTAACACTTCAAAGAAGATTCTTCATCACTATGGGAGGCATCAGACATATTCCATTCCTCCAAATCCTTGAGAGTGAAGATCTGCAGCTTAGAATTCAACCAGTGGCTTTCAGCTTTTGACACAGACTGCCTTTATGAAGTAGAATTGAAGGAGTTTGAATGCTTGTAATGGATCCCTCTGAGAAACAGTGTAATTGGTATAGCATTGGTCTGCTCTATTCCCTCTGCCTTTAGGGTAACTACTACATTCTCAGATTTCCCTTAAGATGAAAGAACATTGGCTGACCAATGCCCTATACATTGAATTCGTTGCTATAATCCAAGCTTGTATGAGGATGAAAAATTTCAGTTCCCATTGAGTTTTAAGAACTGTGAATCACATATCTGAAGAGGCATAATACCTTTCTAGCTATAATTCAAACCTATTTCCCCTTTTCTTTTATTCACTACTGTTAAATCAACACCTTATAGAGGAGGAAATTGCTAAGACCTACATTGCTCAGATGGATATTCATGTGCATCACATTTTGTTTCAATGGTGTTTGGATGTTTATCTCCAATTTTCTCCTGTTTCCCAAAATACTATTGTCTGAATACTGTTGCATTAAGTTGTGAGAACAGCTGAGCAGCACAAGGAATATTTAGCATCCCTTCACTTTGGTAAAAATTACTTTCTTCTTTTCAATACTTCTCTGTCTTTTTCTTCAGCTCTATTATTTTTATCTAGTTATCCTTCAAAATATATTTTTTACTAGTTCTTATTTACCCATTTTTTTCTTTGTAGTTTCCTTTCTGTCTCACAGTCAGCTTTTTGTCCTTGACATTTACAAGTTGCATTCTGATCTTCTCTATTTATGTATTCTTATTTATCCCTTTGTTTCTGGTTTTCTTGTTTTATCTTAATCCATCTTTGCCCCTGCCCTTTCTCTCTTTGCTGATATTCTAATATACTTTCCCTTATTAATTCTAACCTCTCCTTTCATGCAGAAAATTTCTATTTGGTATTTCTTTTTGGAGTGAAAAATCTGTTTCATACCCGACCTCCATTTCTGTTTTACCACAGATCCTTTCTAGGGAGGATAAGAAAGTATTAGTTTCTTGCTTTTAGTTACATGTGCTCCATATGCATATATTAATTTTCCATTTTCCTATTCCTTTACTATTATTCTCTGTTCATCTTCTCCCCTGCTGTGAGTGAAATTCCACTGTATAGGTCAGCTATCAATAAGAATAGTATCCTGATGATGCTATTGTCTTCTGTCTGATTTGTTTCTATTATGCTTAAGTCAAAAAGGTCAGGTAGAAATGCAGAGACATGCACAGATGAGCAGAATGTCGTGCTCTGCTCATCAGTACAGACTTCAGACTGGAATTGTAGCATGGATAAATTTTGAATGCTGCAAGGAACTGAATATTTCAATTAGCTTGGCATTATCACAAATAAACTTGAGAAATGCAAAGGAAAACCAACCAAAGCAAGAATGTAATGTTTGCCTTTTTGAAGATAATGTTTTCTTCCTTGAAATTTTATTTTATACAGTCAAGATCTTTGCTGGGTTATCTACAAGAAATAAGGTTTTGTTTGCATCTAACTCACACTAGGTTACTTTTTGAAACAGATGAGAAGGTTTTGGGTTTTCTCAAAAGTTCTAAAATGTGCATAGTATCAGAGTAGAAATAACAGTGATCTCTTCCCGTGTATGAAGAGCTAATGTTGGGAGACCAAATTCTAAATCCAATCAAGAAACTATTTTCACTTCACTGCTAATGATCGGATAACTACAGTGGAGTTCAGAATGGAAGACAGAGGCAAAGAAAGATTTGTAATAGGTGTAGTGGAAAAAAAAGGAGATGGCAAAGAGCACATTTCTGTTGCGGAGCGGGCGCAGGCTGCCCGGCACCTCCACCTTCGTGGAAGCCTCTTCCCAGGGGAAGGCGCTCCGGTGGGGCGGAGGGGACTCAGCACTCTGGCACGCGCAGCCGCTGGGAATGAGGCTGCCGAGGCAGGAGGGGTCCCCGTGTGGGTTCCCAGAGGGGTTTATCGGCAGGCAGAGGTCGACGCCTGCACAGCAGTGGACCTCGGCAGCCATCCACACGCTGGAAGGGCAGAGAGAAAGAACACAGAGGGTGGAGAATCTCAGGGT
>VZTR01010043.1:0-14955 GCA_013400775.1 Chaetops frenatus | reverse complement strand
ATTGGACTGTTCAAAGGGCTCCCCTCCCATTATTACCCCTCAGTGGCTGGGTTATGTGACAATCTTCCTATCCTGAATCCATCCCTTTCTCCCCATTGGATGTTATTTTCCCTTCCCACCCCCTATAAAGAGGATCTCAGCCCTTTCTCGGTGCTCGGGAGGTCTGGATCATTCCACAATGAACATATTGTTGGAACTCGGCCGCTCGAGCCCCCTCGCCTCCTTTGTCTCTCCTTCCTAATCTGGATTCCCATCGCTGCAGAGCCAGCAATCCTTACACCCACGACCTGGGACAAGCTGTGCTCCTTCACCTGTCAGGAGCTACAGGAGCCAGCCCCTCCTGCACCGAGCCAAGGCTTCGGGCAGCCTCTGGAGAGCTTGGCCACAGTACAGTGCACTTTAAGGAATGGCTTTCAGAGAGGATGGTGCAAGTGCATCACTAAAGTATTCACTAGGGCAAGTAACAAAGACATTATGATGAAAGTTATATAGCTAGAGAAAAAGTTATTCTATCCAAGAAACTGTATAAACTGCAGATTCTCTTCAAAAAGCTTTCTTCTAGTAGTTTCATTGTTAACTATAAGGCAAGCATTGTTTTGATGCTCTCAGAAACTGCTCTAAGCAGAGAATGAGAACACAATTACACTCTTCTGTCTCTGTAGACGAAACTATGCTTGATATTAGAGCCTAAGTGCTGGAAAACCTATACTCCATTTTGTCTTTAAAAATGTCAGGGATTTCTTCATAGCAGTTTGCATGGTTCTATCTTTTGGATCTGTGCCACAAACATTGTTGCTAAGACACCAGTGTTTTAGCTGTTGCTGAGCAGTGCTTAAAGGGTGAGGGTCTTTTCTGTTCCTCATGCTCGCGAGGAGGGTTGGGGTGCACAAGGAGCTGNTTCTTCTAGTAGTTTCATTGTTAACTATAAGGCAAGCATTGTTTTGATGCTCTCAGAAACTGCTCTAAGCAGAGAATGAGAACACAATTACACTCTTCTGTCTCTGTAGACGAAACTATGCTTGATATTAGAGCCTAAGTGCTGGAAAACCTATACTCCATTTTGTCTTTAAAAATGTCAGGGATTTCTTCATAGCAGTTTGCATGGTTCTATCTTTTGGATCTGTGCCACAAACATTGTTGATAAGACACCAGTGTTTTAGCTGTTGCTGAGAAGTGCTTAAAGGGTGAGGGTCTTTTCTGTTCCTCATGCTTGCGAGGAGGGTTGGGGTGCACAAGGAGTCAGGAGGAGACACAGCCAGAACAGCTGACCCCAAATGCCCCAAGGGATGTTACAGGCCTTATGGTGTTATGCTCAGCATAAAATTTAGGGGAAGATCATGGAAGGAGGGAGATTTGGAGTGGTGGTGGTATTTTTCTTCCCAAGTGACTGCGGAGCCCTGCTTTCCTGGGTATGGCTGAACACCTGCCTGCCTGTGGGAGGTGGTGATTGAATTCCTTGTTTTGCTTTGCTTGGGACCACAACTTTTGCTTTCCCAATGAACTCTCTTTATCTCAACTCACATTTTCACACTTTTACCCTTTTGAGTCTCTCTCTCAACCCACTGAGGGGGACTCAGTGAGTGTGGGATAAAGCTGCCCAGTTAAAGCACAATACTGTAATCACAATGCACTTCAACTTCAAGATGTGGTTCCATTATTGAGTGCCTGAGAAACAAAAATACTTGATCCTTTCACAATTTAATTATAGTAGGCTGTACTAATTGTGGTAAATAGGTTAGTAATTTGAACTAAATTACAAAAAATAGTTAAGAGACAAAGGCAGAAAAAAAAACACAGTAGAAAAGGAGAAAGGAAAAAAAATGTTGAAATACTTCAGAAGAGATTTCAGTCTCCTCTCTCTGGTGCCTTTGTTTTTCTCTCCTTTCATTATCTTTGGCCACTTGTCTAGATCATGGTTCTTAGAGATGTTCAGAGAACTGACAGGTCCATTAGTTCCTTGAGTCCATTGATTCTCATTCTTTCTTTAAGGCCACTGTCAGGGAGGTATAAAAACTGGTAAAGCTCTTTGGCTCCCAAAGTGCTGATTTATTACATTCTTTTAGAAGGTGTCCAATTAGATGCTTTAAATCTACAGCTACAATGCTATATAAGAAAAGTTTTGAGCCTTATGCTGCTTTTTAATGTCTTCCTCCCTGAGTGGTAAACAAAAATAACTCTGTGAGAAGAACTGAGAAAAGTACAGACCACTGAATTCCCCCTCTTTGTGGAGCCTTATAGCCCTGTGTGTTATTATTATTATTATTATTATTATTATTATTATTGTTAGGTTAGCATCCTTGAAACCTCTATCCCACTGGTTAGATTTGAGTAATAATTTTGAAAGTTATTAAGAAAGCAGTAACTATAGGACATGAATATGCAACTGTATGGTATTATCATGTGAAAAATTTGGAAAGGCAGTCTAAAGCAGACAATATTTCAAAGCTCACAGAAACTATTTCATATCTAGCCAGCTACTTATTACAGGAACACTTCATATTTATCTCAGTACTCTATTCTAAGCATGTCAAGAATGTTCTGTCCTTCCAAAATCACCCAACTCAGCTGTACACTGTGACAGCTCACTCAAGGTCAGGAAGACGGCAGTGTGTGCTCTCTAAAACACAGGGAAAAGGATGGGGAGAAAGGAAATGAATAGGGAGACAGATTTCCAGGTTCAGGTTTGTATGGAGGCTTCTGACACTGGGATGATTTGAACAAGCAATGTCCTGGCTTTGGTGACAGGGAGAAGCAGCATGTACTTGGAGACAAGAACTTGATCAAGTGTGACTGAACGTCCCCATGCTCAGACCCATGGCAGTTGATTGGAAGATAACTTTTAATATGTACTTCATGATCACTGTTTTAGTAAACTGGAGAAAGATTCCTGTGTATAATTTTGTCAGCCATTCAGTGTGCACTGCAAGGTCTTGTCCCTGATCCAGTCCTGATTCTTAAGAATAGAATCCTTTAATCATGTCCCAAAGTATTCTGTTGAACTTTTGATTCATAGTATTGTATAATTCTGAAATTACATACCAAATATATAGTTTAGGACTGTAATGATAGATTATTGCTGACTAGTTTTTCATTTAATCTAAAGTTACAAGGGGCTTAGTTACAGTAAAATTTGTATTCAAGCACTCAAAAACATTAATCCCAAAATAAAGAGCTAATTTAATAATAGATTAAATGAACACATGATCTGCTTCAGCACAGTAGGTGATCAATGTTTAATACACCCTTGCTAAGTTTATGTAAAGTCTAGTCACACCCTTCATTAAGATATGTTGACAGAGAAGTTCATTTACTTGGACAAATATCAGGATTCAGAATCCAACTCTTAATTATATTGTATTATATATGGTGAATGAATAAGAGTGTGGACATTAGCAGTGAATAAGACCGTGGACAAATTGATTAACTGCAATTAAAATGCTTGTGCATCTGTAAGACTATCCTACTTGTCTGAAAATGAATACTGCTTTGATGTGCTGTAAAGCATTTACCCATAAGCTAACTGTATGCAATGCACACTGTAATTAGCAAGATGCATGCTTTGTTTTAATAGCTTCAAACACTGGATCAAACTGCAAAAAATATTACTTGAATGATTGTAACATGTTCATTTTCCTTATCACAAGTTTTGGGTTGAAAAATAATATCTCATTGAAGAAACTGAAGATTAGAAAAGAAAACAAGGGCCACTTTCTTACTGTACATTACCTCTGGTAATACCACAGAAAATGTCATGACAGCAACAATTTTGTTCATAGGATCATATAAAAATGCTATTTTCTACAAAATGAAATATTATGAAACATGTAAAATCTGTAAATGGATTGCCATTAAAACACCTTCTAATTATACAGATTTAGTTTCTATTGGTAATAAATATGTATCTGTATGACAGAAAACTGTAGTGTTTGGGGAGAGCTCAAGTGTTGCATGTGTGTGTATGTGTGTACATACACTATAGAAAAAATTCCTGACTTGTACAGAAATAAGGCACAAACTGGAGCTTCACAATCCAAATAAATAACAGCTAGCTATCATTGAATCTAACCCTTTTGATAATGGCCAGCAATTCCTTGGACAAACTGAATATTAGATTCAAAAGGCCACAATGTAATTAAATGAAATTTACATAAGAGCATCTCTGCTCCCACTTAAACTGTATGAGAATTAAAGAATAAGGAGGCAGATGAAAGCTCCTCACAAGACTTGTAGATACTGCTTTTCCAGACCTATGCATTTAAAATAAGGTGAAGGAATAAAATCCCCTGACTAAAACAAATTTACCCTGTCTGCCTGGGAGGGAGAGGCACCAGAGGCCTGTCATATCTATTGTGCATTAAATGAAATATTTCATCACTTATTTCTGCGTAATCAGAAGAGCTTTAGCCTAAGTGTAAGTTTGCCTCATTTTTATCCTATCACTTTTATTCAAAGTAGTTCCTTTTTATCTTCCCTTTGTAATGAGAACAATACAAGAAAATGTAATTTATGCAGGAATGCAACATTTATGAAAGTTTTTAGATCAATAAATTTAGTTTTCATGACACAATCTAAAAGGGATTTGCTATGTTGCATGCATGAAAAATGCAGTGTTTAGTAATCACTCTGATATTATATTGTTCCAAATGCAAAGCTTGATGTAACTGTGCTATTAAAATATATTCCAAAAGATATCCCAGGGGTTTCTCTTGTCATTTTAGCTCAAGCTGGTGCATAAATTTCCAGTTGTAAAGAAATATTCTAAGTTAATCTTCTCAGGAAGTAGCTGAATGGTCCTCATGAGTCCTTCCAAGGCTTATAAAGACATAGTTTCAGAAAGAACTTTTTCTAGCAAAATGTGTATTATATAAATTCAAACACATAATTCTACTTATAATTAAGTGAAACTGTACTCACAAGCCCCAAACCCTAGAGTATTTCAATGTAGGCTTCACAGATCAGAGTGGAATCCTGAAAACACTAGAAACAGAACTGAATGGATTCATTCTGTTTGAATTTTTATTATAATTCAAGGTGTATTCAACCTAATTAAATATCCCAAAAGAAATCTCCTTTTATATACAAACTGGGCTTTATCTAGCAAGACACACATCCTCCTGAAGTGAAGCAAGATCTCTGCTGGCATAAATTTGGAATGTAATTTCTGTCTTAGTGTAATTTTACACAGTTGAAACTGCCAATAATTAATTGTTTGTAATTTCCCTGATGAATTTTGTGTATGGGATGATTCAAATAGGAAAACTGGTCATTTTAGCAATACTTCATCACCAGTGAAAAGTATCACATAGCCAAGTATTTTCACACTTGACAATAGTGATCAAGGAAACTGACACAAATTTATATCACCAAATATCACAGTGATACTGTGGACCAGTAGGCTTAGGGTTTTCTCTGAAGACAAGAACTGTTCCTCTCCTGTGGAATCCTTCAAAGAACAGAAAATAAAGAAGTGTATAGCTGTTTCTAGAAACAGGACATTTGGTTTGAATCTGCAGTCTTCGTATAGGCTGAATATATTGGTTTTCTCAAATCCAAAACTATTCTATGAAAGCCTACTAATTCAAAGAATAGATGAACCACTATGAAAGATTATTAGCATTCCTTTTTTATCCCCTTTAAAAAAAATTCCTTTAAAATTTTTTTAAATTATTATCATAGCACTGTTTTTCCTTCCTGAAAGGTTACAAGCTTTCATGCATCTCATTTATTTCTTTCTCCTCCATCCTGTAATCCTTTGTAGGCACATATATGCCCCTTTTCTCACAGATATTCCCTCTAGCATGGATTATTTCCTTTCCCTTTAATCCTCACAGGCTGAGATGCTGTGCTTAACAGTCTTACACAAGTTTGCATAGCAAGCCTCTATTTAGTTGATGTGGATCGCGTGGCTGCAAGCTAGTTGGACAGAATTCAGGCTGGAAAAAACCTATATATCTTGTAGCAGAGAAAAATTACTAAATTCACATTGTCATAGCAAATGAGGATTAAAGGCACTTCATTTATTGATGATGTAATTATGTGAGACTCAGAACTATATATTCAGGGTCAACCAAAAAATGATCCCAGATACAGTGAAGCACTAGACACACAAATTTCTGAACACCCTCCTATTACTAATCCACCAAATTTATTACTTCCCCCAGCTCACACTTACACAGCACCCCACTTAGTAACCCCCTGGTAACTGCTTAATCCATTGATTGTCCTCTTGCCCTTCAACCCAACCTTTTGAGGAAAATGTCCTCCCAGATAGTTTTCTGCCTCTCCTTCACCCATTGTGTCTAGACCCATGGGTATCAGCCATCTGCCAAAGGTGAGCCCCACAAGCACCCCCACAGGATGTTACACAGGACATCTTTTGTAGAAGGCTTGTCTTCAAGTGTAACTTCTAAATCTTTGACTACAATACCTAGTGACAGTTTTCTCAGAGCCTGCAGGCTCAAGTTTTGCGTATAAGCCTGGTTTTTCCCTACTGACTTCCTTAACCTTGCCACACCAAAATGGTTGGAAATTACAGAGATACAAAGTAGTCTTCAAGCACAAGAAATTGATTAGCACAGATTTGTCTATTTTGAGTGTCCCTTTGTGCCTTGCTTTTTCTTTCTAGTGGCTATAAACAGAAACAAATCTAGGAGGGGGGACATAAAGAGTAATTACAGAAAAGTGCTTAGTGGATTAATACCTGGAACGATCTGCAAGGAAATTTGAGACAGAGCTCAGAATCAAGCTCATGAAATATGAAGCAATACTGGTCACTTTGGTGTGAGTAAAGATGATAAGGTCAATAATGAAGGATGGCTTCAGTGTCTTAGGTTAATTGACCACCTCAAGACTGAGCCTAAACATCATATGCTCACACATATGTACTTATGGAAAGATGGAGATGGTCTATCTCAATAAAACAACCAGAGATTATTTAAAAAAAAATATTAAAAGTAAAAAAGAAACACCTTAAGAAAGCGAAAAAGTGGCCATTGAGAGGAAAAGAGAATTTTAGAAGTCATAACTGCCTATGCCATATTTTATTCAAAGACATGTTGAACTGTCATTACAAACAGACAGTAGAAATTGAGTCGTCCTGTCACAAAAAGGACTGGTTGTAATTTATGAACCCTATTTCTTAACATATACGAACTCATTTTTAAATTACACTTTACAACAAAATCGTAATTGTAACAAGACATTCCTCTGTGTGAAATATGAAGTATTATTTCATACCTCATTGCACCAATGGCGCTTGCCTTTAACCGCATGCCAGGCAAGAAATAATATTCCATTATTCGCATCCCACAGTGTCATGTTGCTTATCCCACAGTGTCTTTTGGTTCACATATTTTCCTGCATTGTCAGCATTTTACAGGCCACTCTGACTACAAGGGAACAATGCAATGCAAGTGCTCAAAGCTCCCATTGGAAGAGTATTTTAGACCTCATCGGGCAAATAGTTGTTTTGCTGCTTTTTTTCCCCATACTTAAAATTATAAGGGTTGAAAGATTGAAAGTTTATGAACCCTTTTATATTTTGTCCATTAACTGCTTTCACTGCACAAGACCATTTTTACTGGTTTTTGATTTGTGTGTGTGTGCGTGGTTTGTTTGTTTGTTTGTTTAGTTTTGAATCACTTTGTTCTGGCCTGTTGTGACCGTATAGAGTGCTTGCAAGGCTTTTTATCAGAATGTGCAGATGATGTGCAGGTGATAGAACTAACCTCATTCTGAAAGCTTAGTCTGTGGAATACCACCACACTGAGGACTAACATGCATCCAAAAGACTTGCCATATTCTGAAGTTTAAATGTAAGGTATTGCATTTAAATTTGGCATTGCTTATCTGAGTTCTCCAGATCATTTGTGGAGAGCAAATACAATTTATTTAACTTGTAAAACTTTGCAGATCTACAGGAATAGAAGAATAGAAGACATACAGATATAAGTGGTAACAAAATGTGTTGCCTGCAAACTGATTTAGAATTGGTAAATCTAAAGAGTGTTTTAAGTTGTCAGTATTCATTTAACACAATTTCAAAGACATTTGGAGCTAAGCAGTTCATTATGTTATTTTTTGAAACTCAGTAGAACTTACTACATCTTTGCCCAGTTCTTTCCAGATATATACAGTTCTTTTTAAATTACTTAGACTTTTTCTCTTCTTGAATATTATGTCAGAAAATATCTATTGAATTTGTGGTTTTGATCTATTTCTGTGCAGATACACATACACAGTAGTGCTGTATTTAGAGCACAGTTGTATTTAGCTGAAAACAATATAAAAATAAACTGTGAAGTCACTTCAGAGAGAACTTTTTAAGATGAAAATAATATCCTGGAAGATCTGTTGAATGGAGTCAGAAGTAAGATAACACTTGGCTAAGAAATTAAATTGAAAGGCTTGTTAAGGCAAACCTATGTGTTGGAGCTTGGTTTGAAAAATTGCAAAAGCAAGAATACTCAGACAAATTATATACTTTTGAATAGCCCAAGGATTAACTAGCTGACCAGCTGGGACATGGATAGATGATGTTGTTTATCTTATGAATGTAGGAAGAAATATGAAGAGAAACAAAATAAAAAATGAAGGTTTAAATCATATTTAGTAAAACACAGCACTTCACGTTTATCCAAGTAACTATTTTTTTTTATGAACCATAATTTGTTGATGGTTAAAAAAGAGCTTTACATACAGAAATTTGGGTCTATCCCATGAAAGTAAAATATGATGTAAAGAATCAGGACATACTATTAGTCTCTTGCTGCTGTATTTTATGTTTTCTTCTCTGGATTGCTAACGTGTGAAAGACAAACCAATCTCTATGATTTACTTGGAATATTTTTTAGTGTCCTTAAAAATAAATGGATTATCATATTATTAAGATTATTTCATCCAATATTTTAAAAAGTAGTTGAATAAAGGGATAATGAAGATCCAAATTAATTTCTGTGTCTGTTGTATTTTAAAACCAATGAAGAATAGCACCAAAGGCCAAATCCTCTGTGCATTGATGGTTGTTGGCAGTGCTCAGGGCTTCCTATGTCATGAAGAATAGTTCGTAGAGAAACTTTGCATGTTTGTCTTAGCCTGATACAGGAGTCTCTGCATTTTACAATGAAACATGCACAAATGTTAGTGCCTGAGAATGCTGAAGTTGGGTTTTGCTAACAATATCTAAGAATGTTATTTGCTTTAGGTGGCTCAAGATCTCTCAGTTACTCATGTAGCCAATGAAAAAGATATTTTCAACTGATGTCTGCATGAGAAAAATTCTTGAACAGAGATCCAAAGTCCCCAAAATCCAACGTTGATCATCTGCTGATAGTGGTTGCAACAGAATCCATGGAATACAACCAGGGAATCATAGAATCACAGGTTTTTTTGGAAGGGACCCTAAAGACCATATAGCTCTAAATCCCTGCCATGAGCAGGGATGTTTTTCATTTGACCAAGTTGTTCATAGCCTGGTTCAGTCTGGCCTTGAACACTTCCATGGAAGGGATATCCACAACTCTGGGTCTTCTGTAGGTGTCTCATCACCCTCATAGTAAAGAATTTCCTCCTAATATAAAATCTAAACTTACCCTCTTTCAGTTAGAAGCCATTCTTTCTTGTCCTATCACTACATGCCCTTGTAAAATGTCCCTCTCTGTTTCACTTGTAGGCACTTTAGATACTGGAAGGATGTTCTCAGCTCTCTCCTGAGCCTTCTTTTCTGTGGGCTGAACAGCCACAATTTTCTCAGCCTTTCTTCATAGGACAGGTGCTCCAGCCTTCTGATCTTTGTGGCTCTTCTCTGGACTCACTCCAGCAGGTCCACATCCTTTACTTGTTTGGTGTTCTGATCCAGAACAATTAAGAAATAAGCTCTTTATTTTCCATGCTACATGTGCCTATTTTCCAGGCACATGTAAACTCTGTTTACTGAAGTTTAATATCAGTCATAGTCTGGGAATAAATCTTCAGTAAGAAGTAGACAAGAATTCTCAATGAACTATTATGTTATTTTTCTATAAAAACTGTAGGATTGTTAAAACTGAAGTTATTAATAGAACCTGTTTCCCAGTTTTGATAGGCAGCTTTCTCAGCTGAAAATCTTAGTGGGAGACATCTGTTCCATATTACTCAGAAATACAATATCATAATAATGTAATCAATAATGAGTAGCATACACATAATTTGTGGGAAATGATATGACTAATTTTCCTTATTCAAAATAGTCCATTTAATCTATTACCTCTGATTTGGAAAATTCATGCTCAGGATGGCAGGGACTGGAAACCAGCCTTGTATGTTTCCACTTGACTGTTATAATCACCAACAGAGTGTGATGGCTGTATCCTCTACATCCTCTATGTATTTTGCTTTGTATTTAGTGTGATAAGAGTTTGGGTTTTTTAGAGAAACTGAAAATATTTTTTGAAAAATCCCATTTCTTCCAGATATGAATTATGAAGTACATGAGAAAGAAAAGGTAGCAAACCAGGTAATTAATCCTACCAGTCCCTCTGACAGTAATAGATTTCCAAGAAGGTGTAAGATAGCTCTGAAGATGTTGCTATGCAACTACTTTCAAATGTATATAAATCTGTTAGTTGCTGTTGTTTGTTTGTTTTTGCAGTATTCTCCAAAGGAAAAAGTAAAAAATCTGGGCCTGATAAGTGTAGCCCACTGTTACCATTTGACATTAGACATATCAATATGATATTTGATATTATGCAGGTGCTCTTCAAAGCTTAGCAAGCTCAGTGTTTAAATGGTTTCTCTGGTCAGAAACTGCAGTGTCATTCCACGCCATGGCATTGACTTCTATGACCTTTGAGCATAAAGCACAGCAAATTTAAATTAATTTCACCACAGTTACCCATTCACAAAGTGTATTTAGGCAGGCTCACTCAGTGTCCCCAAGCAACTAATTCAAATGCCCTTTATCACTGAAAGGAAAAGCTTTATATTTTGGGGGTTTTTTTACTTAAAGGACTCCTCTGTCTCAGCCTGACCTGCCAATTGAGTACAATATGTACACAATTGTACTTGACCTTGAGCTGTCTCTCACCCTGTTTCAGCCCATCTCTTTTCTTCATTTCCACAGCACAGTTGTATTGCCTGTGAATTCCCATTACTGTTCTTGGCTGAGATCTGTAGTTTCTCAGACACTGCAGGGAGAGGCATTGAAGAGTGTAATACCAGATTTAGTGTTACTTAACTACTGGGAAAATTAAAGTATTGCTTTATTACTACTTCTACTGCCAGCCCAGGGTGCATCAGGAGACCTCCCTTACCTCATGGGTGGAAGGAGTTTTGGCTGCTGGGAATCAGGACCATCTGAGAGCTGGTGCTGCTGAGGGTGGCACCTTCCCTGCTGTGACCCTGGGATGTGCTCCTGGACACCATGAGGTGGCCATGGCCCGGGCTGTTCCCCAGCCCAGCAGGGACACTGCCAGCTGAGAAGTGCCTCTTGCCAGATGCCCCATAGCCATGGGCCTGGCTTGGTCTCTGCCTGTCCCTGTCCAGTTTTCCCTTCTGCCCTGATGGCCCTGCCAGGTGCGATGGGCCCTGTCTGCTTGGCCCTGCCCTGAGGCCTCTGGAGCGATGGCTCCCAGCTACCTGGCCTGGCTCTGCTCATCTGAAACACTGGCATCGCCCAAGGGTCACAGCGTGGCTGGTGTTGGTGGGGGGCCATGGGAGGTCACCACATCCAACCCTCCTGTTCTGGCAGGACACCCTGGAGCAGACTGCTCTGTACAGCTGCGGCTTGAGGGTTTCAACAAAGGTGCAGCTGCCACAAAATCCCTTTGGCTGCCCTTGCTCTGTGGTTTGCACCTGAAATATTCAAACCCCCCATAGCCCCAGCATATGTCTGGGTGCTGAATATGAAGTTTAGACTTCTAACTGAATCAAATCGGAGGATTTCATTGTAAGAAGTGTACCCTCCTCACTGCTGTCTCTTCAGAATTTCTTGTATTTCAGACTTCTACTTGCTGCGACTTCTGCCTGTCTGCTATATCTCATGGTCCAGAACTTTTTACTTGCCTGGAAGCCAAGAATCTCTTTCCCCAGAGGTATCATTTTGACCCCAATCTTAACCTTTTAATCTTAACTGTTTCACCTTTATGGGATGAGGAGACCAACACAGATTTTGAAGAAAATCACCATTGTGATTTTTATATTTAAGAATTTGTTTTTATGGGCAAGAAACACAAAGTACATCTGTTGGATTAGTCCTTTCAGAATATACAGTGACAAAACAAACCTTACAAACCGTAGCATGGATAGTTTGAGTTGCTGCAGACCTATCAAGATGCTTCTGTATATTTAGAGCACTTAAATAAATAATAAAATCTCTAAAATCTGTATTCTACAGATTTTTAAATGTTCTTTACTTTTCAGACTTAAATTTTAAAATTTCACTTTAAAACTCTTGTATTTCCTTCTGGATTTCTTCCTTTTTTCTAATATAATGCATTAATAATAATTCTGTAATTATATATGTGTACATACATAAGCAGACACACTTTTTTTTCCTTCTTATTTCTAATTATACTATGAACTTTTCAGGACAAGAGTCTTGAGCCTGCCTGAGATAGTAATATTACCTAGCAAGCACAGAAGTCTGTCAGAAAGTCTTGCACAGTCAAGGGAGGTAACTGTGAAAGCTGATCAAATGGGAAGGATTTTCCTGGTCTGTCTGATGTCTTATGCTGTTGATGTCTTGGTGGTGACTGTGAGTACCTTAAACTAGTAAATTAAATAGCATTTCTTGTTCCCATCATTTAGTGTTTTACTCTTTATTTCTCTGTAAAGAATTTTGACTATGGGATGGTATCTTGGTATTTCTTTCAGTTTATATGTTCATAGAGAATTTTTTATGAATGGAAGATTAAGTGTTTTTTCTCTTAAAAGAAGTAAAATCACACAAATTCACTTGATACTTGTGTCAGAGAATTTTGATACTATCAATAGCTTTTGAGCCTGGTCTTAGCTCTACCTGAGGGACCCTGAGAGAATTTTCCTCTGCAACAATGGACTTTAGTTTTTTTTCTTCCCTTCCTCATTAGAAAAATTACTGGTTATAGATTTCATTGAAGGGCATTAGTGATCTTTTAGACTACTTTTAGATAGAAATCTTTTAGATTTTAGATTACTGAAGCACTTTATAAACCAGATATTTTTTCCATCAGAAAACAGTGAAAACAGAGTGGTAAGACACAGTTTTTCTTTAGTTTCGATAACTAGAAAATGCATCGTACAGATAAAAGCATTCTGAGTAACCTCGTAATAATCTCTCTGGATACGCATATTCATAGATGTTGACTGTTGCTATAGAAGAACTTCATTTTTGTAGGAAACCACTGAAGAGACTAATTATGGAGTAAAGCCTCAGACTGAAAGACTGCCTCATGGCTAGGAAAATCTGCAAAGCTGTTTTATCAAGTAGTTAAAGATGTTCAGTGAAGTTAGACAATAAGCAATTAGTGAAGCTGTAAAGTGTATGGTCCTTGTACTAAAATTCACATTGTCTCCCCACTTTTGCCATCGTTGTTAGCTGAACAAAACAAAACAAGAAAAATCCCACAAAAACACCCAAGTCTCCTCCCCACAATAAAACCTCACCCAAAAAACCTAACCCCAAACACAAATCTCTTAGTGAGAATAGTAGGAAATACATATCTTAATACTAGTCCTTTTGCCCTCCACTAAAGTTCTGGTTATTGTAGACAGTCTTGAATCCACATAAAAACCTAACACTTTTTTCTTACTTTTTTTTTCCAGTTTTCATAAATATTGATCTCATATGTCACTATAAATTTGTGAACAACAAGTTAAAATGAATATTTTCCAGGTATTTCAAGAAGAAACTCTGAGAAGAGAAGAAGCTATAAAGCCTGAACAAGTCCCATGTGGCCAAAAGCACCAAACACAGCTCTCTGATCTTCAGGGCTCTGGGAAAATTTTAAGATACAGAGAATCTGCTTCTTGTCTCTTTCTTACCCTCTCAGTCCTCATCCAAAAGCAGCCCAAGCCCTCAAGTGTCTATCTTAAGGTAGAGATTATTATCATATGTGCTGCAGCCATAGGAAAGGAACAGACTTTATCACTAAAGAGAACTTGGAGATATCACATATGTATTTGACATGCTTCAAGTAAAGTCAATGAGAAATTTTTCCTCTATCTACAGGAAGAGTATTTCTTTGAAAACTCTCACAGGTTTTCAAGATGTGAACAGGTAGGATAACAAGGTTTTGTGCATGATTATATCCTGTCTGTTCTTCCCATGGAAGTAATTTGTACAAGAAAGAATATCTTCATGTGTTAGTAATCACCTCTTATCATCAGCGAAACATGAGAAGGAAAATACTTGTTTACCATTGTAGCAGCTTCAAGTAATACCAAATAGAAAGCTTTCTTTAAATTATCAGATAATGTCTCATCCTAGAAGCAATCCAAGGTGTAGTCTTTAAGTCTTTTCATTCTTTCTTGAAAATATGCTATAAGACCTTAATTTAATCATCAATATCAAGATATTAATAGTATAACAGTTTATAGGTCATTATTAAATTTTCAAATTATGTTCAATATTCCTATTCTTTTTTTTTGCTGTGCAGCTGTGTCAGGTGGTTATTTTCTCTTTGCTATTAGGGAGGTGTCGTGGGTTGAAAAGTAATTTTTTAGTTGCAAGGATTTTGACAGCTTCCTGCAGGTACGATAGAACCAATTACCTAGCTGGTTCTAAAATGGACACTCTGTTTAGCCACTTAAGAAGCTGAATACGCCTCTGTGATTCACATTTTAAGAAAGGAGAAGCCCAAGAATCTCTCTCTTGATTCTGGCTTCTGAACAAGTAACAGGGGGCCCACGCAGCCTGGCGGGGCCTGCCGGTTCCGTGGGGCCAGGCCGGGTTGGGCAAGGCTCAATCAGCCGGGCTCGGGCAAGGCTGAGATCCTGCCA
>VZTR01010042.1:46240-71381 GCA_013400775.1 Chaetops frenatus | reverse complement strand
CGCAAAGAATTTCATTCTGTAATATCCCAACATTATCAGTGAATATTTTCAGAAACAACAGCTCAAACCCATGACCTACAAGATCTTATTAGAAACAGAGGTACTTGATGATCATATCCCATTTATTATTACACCTTGAGATATGTTAGTTTGAGAGTTTTTAATCCAGTTGGTGTGTGCCATGTTGATTTTGTATCCCTCTGAAGCAGTTGTGCTGTTTTTGGCTGGAAAAGAGATAATTTTCTTCACAGTAGCCAGCACGGGACAATGTTTTGGATTTGTGCTGCAAGCAGTGTTGATAATAAGGACATGTTTTAGTTACTGCTGAGCAGTGCTTACACATAGTAAAAGCCCCTCCTGCTTCTCATGCCACACCACCAGTGAGGAGGCTGGGGTGCATAACAAGATAGGAGGGGACATGGCTGGGACAGCTGACCCCAGCTGTCCAAAGGGATATCCCACAGCATACAGCACAGCACATGAAGCTGAGGAAAGAAGAAGGAAGGTGGTATGATGACCTTTGTCTCCCCAAGTCACCATGATTTGTGATGGAGCCCTGCTTTCCTGGAGATGGATGAACAACTGCCTGCCCATGGGAAGGGGTAAATGAACCCCCATTTTGCTTTGATTGCATGCATGGCTTGCACTTTACCTTTTAAATTGACTTGATTTCAACCCATGATTTTTACTCACTTTTCCAATTCTTCCCTCGTCACACTGTGGGGGGAGTGAGTGAGCAGCTGTGTGGTGCTGATATTCTGGCTGTGATAAAACCATGACACCAATGCATTCTGTAGCTTGAAATCAGACGTTCTGTAGAAGTCTAAGTATATTCTATCAACATTATTACCTTATCATACCAACTTGCAATCTCACAAAAATATCAAATTAGTTTGACAAGATCTATTTTCCATAAAACCACATTGATTGGCATTAATTATATTTCCCTCCTTTTATTATTAATCGAGTCTCATACCAGTCATCCCATTGTTTTCCTCAGGACTGATGTCAGGTTAACATGACTGTATTTACCCCATTTTTCTTGTTTACCCTTTCCTGCCTTTGTTCATTTTCTTATAGGCTCCTAGGAGTTCCCTATTGTTCACATAATTATTAAAAGATTCTTTTTGTATTAGATCTGAAAGATATCTTCTTCACAGCTAAATTTTCTTTTCTCCTTGTATCCTTTCAATTCTTTTACCAGTGTTCTGTTTTTCCTTGCTTTGGTATTTGTTGCAATTAAATTCTCCTTTCTTTCAACAGTTATACATGTTTTTATTATTTTTCTAGCTGCTTTCATCTTCACTTACTATTGTTTGCATAACCCCTGGTTTCTTCTTTCCTCAGTTCTCACACTGGCATTTTAGAGTCTAGTGAAATGTTATCAGAAGGTTTCATATGATTATTTATTTTTTATGATTCAGTCCTTTCAAAATATGTCCTTTCTAATTATTTTCAGCTTTAACAACTTGATCATTTGGCTAAGATTCCAATTCAATAAAATAATAAATTATTTATTAGGAAAGTCTAACTTTTTGGAGCCTGATATCCACAGCAGATTCTGAACCCAGAATTAAGGCTACATTTTTCCACTAGTGTGTCTGTGGAAACAGGATTTGGCAAAGATAGAAGTCCATGTTAAGTNTAACTTCTTATCGGCAAAAGTTCTTGCTCAGAGAAAAGGTCTAGATCAGTCTAGATGACTTTAGGCTTAAATGTCTCAGTCAGCACCCAAAACTGTTTTACATATAGTTTTTAATTACATTTTATTACATCAAACAGCTATCAGAATAAAACTAACACACAAAATGGATGTAATTCCAGGAGCAGAGATCAAAATGTGGAGTTACGACTGTCTGTGCTCTTATCATACTCTTGGAGTGATGCCTTGTCTTTCCTGAAGCCTTCTGATTCCATAGATCTAGCATTCATTTCTATTTATTCCACAGGAAGGGCGAATTTTCTTGTTTGAACTACCCTATAATCAATGCATTAGGGGTTTTTTCACAGAGTGCAAGAGTGAGTCCTTTCTAAATTATGTGAAAAACAGTAAAATCTCACACTTCCTGACTGATACAGCTGGTGGGAGTTCAGTGGCGCATAAAAGAGAGGCAGCTTCTGAAACTGATTTTTTCTTTTGTGAATACCCTAATGTTGTTAGTTTATTTTTAATTTCCAGATTTTCCTCTATAATTTCAATTATGCCTGAGGTGATTAAGGTGTTGTCTGCTTAATTTCTAGAAGTAAGTTCCTCAGGGTAAATATAACCCTATTACACAATACAAAAGGGGAGGCTCAGGGAAGCTTTTACTTCGGAATGAAAAGCAGTTTTTTAATAGAGGTTCTTGTTGAGCTAGGTAGTCACCTACCTCATACAGAATTTTTAGGCTGCAATTTTTGGATTTTGGCACTCAACACCTTCCCATATTCCTGATTTTTTGTCTTTATTTTGAGAGCCAGCATGAAGTATGAGAAAAACCATGCTTCGAACAGCAGGTGCTTTCTGATGTTGATAAGAGTGATAGATTTTTTCAAAGTTCCTGTGGTTATCAGCTGACTCTTGCAACACCTAGCCCATAACTAGGATTTGGGAAGTTATCTACCTCTAATTTTGAATGTTTGCTATGAGGAAGCAGTTTGAGGAAGGATTAGAACTAATATTTGCTTTTTCATGAAAGACAGTTTATGGGTGCATTGTAAAAGGCAGGTAATCTGAGAATCAGGTTTCTGATATCAAATTAACAGCAGAGGCTGTGAATCATTTTATTTTGATTGGATGAAGTCACAATACTGTCAATCTTGGTTTTGGGGGTAGCTTTGCTCAGTAATTCACGGCAATTTCACTCCAAAATACCTCAGATACATCCAGGTACTCCTTTGAAATGTCTGTTAAATCAGATTATGGTTGGATATTTAATCAGCTATATATCACATGTGGAACACATTACATCTGAACTTCTAAAATATACTTTACATGCCATATGAAATTTGACAGTTTTGTTTTTTATTTATAAAAGCCTATTTAACTTGTGACTTACACTTTACATAAAATCCTATTTAATATTTGACTTCGACTCAGCAAATGAGCTCAGCTTGATTGCTTAACCAGACAGTCCCTAAGGACTCTTACTTTGGGGCTCAAAGTGGAAGATTTTGAGAGCCTTTACCTTCTGGTGGATATTTAGTAGTACATAGAATAAGGATTCAGATCTTCTAGATATATTGAAAAGCCTGTGTATTTACTGAGATTTTCTCAGAACTAAAATATGTGAAGTGTTGTGTGAGGAGCATAAAACTACTATTGTTTACATAATGCCACTGTAGATTTTTTGTTTATTTGTATGTACATATTAATTTCTTTTAATTGCATCCATACTTCATGATAGATATACACTCTTAAGTGAATATGCTGTTCCGCCAAATTTGCATTGTTAAAAATATTTTTAAAAGATGACACGCAATCTTACCCGAATGAACTAGTGGCTACATGGACTGAGACAAGGCTATTTAAGTCAAACCATAGAGATGACCTGCACATTGTAGTGTCTTTCTCTAAAGACTTTAATGGTATTTGCTGTCTTTCTATCCACTGAGGAGTTTTCAACAACTGAGTATTTACAAGCATACATCCAGGACTTCTGACTCACAAATTTCTTATCCAGCTTAATCTATGCAAAGATCCATTGTTGTGCCCACAGAAAGCCTTTGACCACTTGGACAGCCTTTCAGGAATAATTTGTGAANAAAATAGTATATTATGTGTGATTCAACTTCTTTTTCATAAGGAGCAATTGCCATCATTTGTACATTTATATTTATGAGATTTTATATGATTTGATGTATGTTTTTAAATTAGTAGAAACAGTTATACTACATTATCAGGTTGTTTGAGGGAAAAAAGGCCACTTTTTTAAGTTAGTGATAATAAAAGACTTTATTTGATCAAGCTTAAAATTATATTTTTTCTGCTTTTTAAGTTAACGTTACCTCATACATGCTATTCTGTTTTAATTTTACAGAAGGAATTTTATATATATATGTGTGTGTGTGTGTATGTATATATACATACATATATATGACTCCTCTGCTAGCATAACAAAGTAAAAAGGTGGGGGGGACTTCACAGCAGAACAATGTGTAACAGCTGCCTTCCTTTCTCTCAGAAAAGATATAAAGGATTGTTTTTCCTTTTACAGTGATCCCTTAAGTCATGGCAACCTTCTCCAGTTGCCATTAATTCGACACCCTGACAACTTAAAGACAACGGCAGCACATCAGATCTAAAAGGAATTGTGTCTAATTTTCTCTGCTAATGCATTGTATCTGCAGAACTGATACTAAAGGTAATTCTGCACATCATGACTTGAAACCAGATACCAGGAGGGAATGATGAACAAATTGAAACCTCTTGTGGGAAAGAATTTGACCAAATCCTAGCATTCCGTAGACCATTCACATGAAATTGATAAGACTATTGTAAATCACTCTTGTGACTTTGAGGAGATGAAAGATATAGACCTGCAATAGTAAATAAGCAATAGGAAAAGAGACATTACTATGGCAAAGAAGCTAAGTTAATGTTTGTGTTGTTCAGGGAAGATTGCAAATAACAAAACTGGCTTTTAAAATAAATACATGTTAATAGTTTTCACAGCTGTTTCTCCCTCTTTAGCTTTACTTTAAGCACTGCAATTTCTACAAACATTAATTACAAGGAAGGTTGTAAGTCATACTGTGTTCAGCAACATGTCTTTTTTTCCAATTAGGCCTCTCTCTACATTCCCATATGAGAAAGGAATTGGCTTTTTCTTTTTAAATACAGAACATGGAAAAATATTTATAGCCTCAGTCTTGTCTCAGAGGTGAAATACAGATGAGGCATCCTGAGATAAATACCACTGTGATGGCCTTCACTTTTCTGCCTAGTTTTAATCTCTCCATAGCTTTTGAGCATAATTAAGAACAGTAGCTGTTAATTGCCTCACAGACTGGATCTAGAAGCCAAGAGAGTGCAGAATGCTTTGAGGTGCACCCTACACCAGGAGCAAGGTACTCTACATATCATTTGATCATTAAGCTAGAGGAAAGTGGGGAAGGTGGGGGAGAGGGTAAAACGATGGCATTGCTGTTCATCCAATGCCTTACACCAGCATGCTACAAGCCTTTAGAGACAGATTTTGTTGGCTCTGAGTCCAGAATTCAATAGTGATACATCTGTGTCCTTCTGGACATCATGTCCTTCTGGACATTGTATCATTAAGAATCTCAGTTTATGTGCTTGGTGTGGTTTGGCTTGTTTTTATTATGGGTGGGGAAAAGAGGAAGAAAAAAAAGATGTCAGGAAGGTAATATTGGCATTATGCATATTTAAAATACTTTCAGTACTCTAAATAAAAGATTTCCTGGAGATTTCCATAAAATATTATAAAGTTTTAACTTAAAACATCTAGCTTCTTAAAATGCAGATTGATTTAGAGGTTTGCTGTGCTTAAAGTAAACTAGTGGTACACAAAGTTCTAGTATAGCTCAATTTGCCGACACAGAGGAGTGCTTATTAAATAAGCAGAAAAGATACAAGTGGCAGATACAGGCAGGTACCTCTATCAATCACTTTCCTTTTCTGAAAACAATGAATTAAATTTTCATTTAGTAAAAAGTGGGTTTTTAAAAATAAGGATCACAAAGTTTTTGTATCATAATTCTTATTTACTATATACAAGTGAAGCCACATTCTGTTATCTAGCACCATATTTAACATTCTATGTAGCACATTACTGAAAAAATCCACAAAATTACTTGTAGCCTAATGATAACTTTTACCTGAGACATGCTTACAGTAACATGTATTGTCTCTTAAGTGGCTATCTTTTTCTGTAGGGAAAGAAAAATATTATTTCTAATTGAAACTAGTAAAATATACCTCTCAACTAATTTCTGGAATTCAGAAATACATATTTACATTGCAAATGGTAAAGGTCAGTTTGCTTAGATGATTCCATGGGTTTCTTAGATGTCAGTTCTTCCTTTGTCACATGTTTTCATAGTCAATCACATTACACAGTGGCTTGCAGTAATATTTCTCAAAATTCCTCTTGTGATTTCCCATGAAAAGGGAGGATCTAATTGGATTTTTAATCCTTAGCTAATCAAGCAACACATTGCATACACTGTTTTAGGTAGAAACCGAGAAGTTCTTTCCACTGCCCTATTATAACAAGGCAAGTTGGGATGTAACTTGAAGCAGGAGAAAAATAACAAGGTAAAGTCCCAATACTGTATAGATGTTACATGAAAACAATACTCTCCTTTCTTTAAACTGCAGCCAGTGCATAGCCTTTGATGAAGCTCTGGAATAATGGACTGCCATGGGCTATTTTCTTCTGGTTTCTGTAGCTCAATACAGGGCTTGTCTCTTCTGTTTGTTTTCAGCTAATTGCCTCAAGATCTAATAAGTTAGTGATGATGTATGCTGAGCACCAGTGACCCCTTGCCAAAAGAAATATTATGTCGCACCAAAGTTTAAGGAGCTAGGTTTTTATCAGCCAAATATCTTTTCCCTAAAAGGCTCTAATTTCCACTGTGTAGGTTGTAAGTGGCATCCATGATTGCCTTGGTTTTTTTTAAATGGCTAAGAAAGAAATAATATTTGAGGGGAAAAGCCACTGCAGAGGCCAAATGCTAACCTACGTGTGTGCTCTTATTTATTGCTGCAAGGCTTGGATGTTTGTTACTGAATATTGTTATTCAGCATATCTCAAGGAAAAAAAAACACTTAAGAAGTGATCAGTTTAAGAGAACATTCAACTTAAATGAAATGTTTACTCAGGTTTTTCTCTTTGCACATAATTTTAATGACCTTATATAAAATGTTCCTTATTTATTTTCTTCTTCTTAGAGTGATGATATCCAGGGAAAGCAAAGGTATTAGCAGCTACTGTCAATTATACGGAAAGTTAACATTTAGAGAAAACTAATAGAATATTTTTAAGGTAACTTGGTATTGGTAACTACATTGAATAACATTACCTGGATTTCAAGTTAAAGTTAATTTTATTTTTTGAAAATCAAGACATTGGTCTCGCAAAGTTGAGGTATACCAAGAGCAAAAACTTCCAAGGAATGTTTCTGCTATTCTTCAGCTTTTATTTGAATGGAAGCAACTCCTTCTTTTTAATGTGCTTAAGAACTGGACTTCTATGGTGAAAAAAGAAAGAAAAGAAAAAAGAAGAAAAGAACATAATGTTTTATATGTGGAATCATCATCTTGCCTTATCAAAACAGTTTCTCATATTACAGAGCAGATCCTACAATGATCTGAACTTTATAGCACTATTGGTGTTGTAATATTCCCAAACCTAGTTACCTGTCTGCTCCCTGGAACAGAGCCCTCAGCTCAGTGGAAATGCCTGCCATGGGAGTCCCAAAAACCAGCCTGCTGGCAAGGAACTCCTTCCCTTTGTCAACGGGAGACACTGAGAGCAGGTTGTGCCTTGACCTCAGGGTGAAGCTAAGGAATACTTACTGGGTTGATCCAACCATTTTTCTCCTCTTGTAAACACCCTGCTACCACATCTTTTGCACTACCAGGTGTGAGCAACTATAAAGCTTACTGACTTCACCACCTGGCAGGGAACTAACTCCCAAAGGAAAGGAAAAAACACATGTATTTTCTACCACATTGTAGAGCTGAACCTGCAGCTCATCAGAAGGACAGGCCTTGAAGATGGAAGGAGGAGTTGGCATATTTTTTAAGTTTCAAAATGGTGTGGAGCTGCAACCATACAAACTTTCATTGCTTTGGCTCTACCTTCATTGCTTTGGTTCTACTGCCTGCACTCCCTAACTTGCCATGCCTGGAACATTTTGTGCACTGGCATTGGCCCTGGTTCGGTCCAGTGGTGACCTGTCTTAGAGAGCTGATCTCTGTAAAATCTCAGGAAAAAAGAAAATTTCTCATTAATGTTTGTTCCACACAAGAGGAGGTACAGCATGTGATCCCAGTTTTTTCCTGGAAATGAAGGTCTATGAGCTTCCGTGTTTCAATGCTCAGGTGAGTGCACAGGCACAGACGGGCTGCAAAGCATGACAACATGAGCAGGTCACACACCCTGATCTGATCAGTGTTTCATATGAATGTTTGGGCACTGCACCAGAGGCTGGAAGCCAAATCTGAGATTATTTTGCCTCAAAACTGTGATTTCACTATTTCTGATCACTGAAATGATGTGTTACCCCGTACACATGGTATGCAGCACAAAGAATCAAAACCACAGCTTCTGCACATAAATCATAGGCTTTGGTGCAGACGATCCACAAGAGAAGGAAGAAATGAAACACAGGTGTCCTACTACATCCTGTGTGTATGCTCTCACAGAGCTGTTGGCTAGCAGGCACTGATTGCTATTTGTTGCATTTGTGCCCCTTTGCAATGGGCCAAATCATTACATGTTCCAGAAAAATGTCTATCTCTCTGGGTGTAGTGGGTGGAGGAAATATGAGCCTGAAAGCTCTCCAATATTACCTGAGTGCCTAAACTGCTGGGGAATCCCCAGAGAAGAGGCAGTTCTTGCAGGGCCCAGGGACGGGCAGCTCGATGTG
The DNA here is from genome assembly GCA_013400775.1 of Chaetops frenatus. NCBI lineage: Eukaryota > Metazoa > Chordata > Aves > Passeriformes > Picathartidae > Chaetops > Chaetops frenatus. The sequence continues at coordinate 62,783 of VZTR01010042.1, read as the reverse complement.
AAGGCAGCTGAACTCATAAGAAAAAACAAACCTATGGATTTTGGATGGCTCTGGGGTCAGATGGCAAATGAGAAGGAATGCTGAGACTAGATATGTTGGATTTAAGCAAGAAGCTTTTTAAGCCTTATGCCTTTTAGGGCATAGTCAGATGTTGCAGTGTCAGGAGAGGGGTCCAAGAAAAATAATAAACCAAAACATTTAAATTCTAGGTGAGCTGCTAGCAGAACTAAAACAAAAAAGAGGCAATATTTTATTTAAATTTACGGCTGCATCAGATAGTATCAAGAGTTCTTATCTAATTTTGAATGGGAAGTAGGGAAACTTCTGGGATTTATGAATTAATATCAGGAAATTGGTTGAAACTAATGAAAAGTAATGAATAATGTATAATGAAACAACTGAGTGGCCATGACATGATAGTAACAAAGGCAAATTTGTGCACATCACAATTCTCTGCTTTACAGGGAGATAACAGAAACATATTAACTTGCACTTTCAAAATAGCTAACTTTGTTTCTATATGATATTTAAGCAGTCATGAGGTGAGAGGGCAGGTTCTGCTTTTAGTTCAAATATAGCTAAAAGTCAGAAACTAGGTATAATGGTGATTTTTAGTAGAGACTAATACATTAATAACTAGGTATCTCACAGTCCCTTAACCTACGGTTTTTAATATCAGTGGGAAAAGCAAGCAGAGTAATTTGGGGGGCTTTCATTTGTCACAGGATTTTTAATCTCCTTATATACTGTGATCATTCCTACTTGATATATACATATATATGTACATATATATATCCACAAACACAATTTTCAGTAGAAAGGGTTAAGAAATTACATGCCAACATTTGCAAATGCCAGTGCTCTTTATATTGGTCAAAATTAGAGAAGACTTTGAGAAGCTTCACAGAGACTTATTGAAGCAAGTTGAGTCGGCAGTTTGATGGAAGTTAAGAGCCAGTATCTTCCTAATGAAAAGAAATATTCTCTGGAGAGAATAATGTAAAGTCAATGAGATTGATGCATGTGCTTAACTTAGGTGCATATTTGACTGCCTTGCTGAGTAAGGATGACATTACGTTCTTAAAGTTAATTCGCAGCTGTACTCATTGAATCCTGAAATCTTAATGACTCCTAACTATTAAAACTATTCACTATTTAGAGTAACACTGTATTTTTTTTCCCCTTTTTAGGATATTATGTCATGAAAAAGTTAATCTAATTTATTAAAGAATTTATTGTGTAATCACAGAAATGTTTTTAAAGAAGAAATTAGTATTAAAAAAAAATTGTATTTCAGAATTTTGTCAGCTGTTAGCTGCACTGGAAGGGCTAGAGTAATCTCCCCAAAACAGCAGAACTGATTCCAGGGTGAAAAATAAAATCCACCAAAATGTCCAATCTTCTAGAGAGAATAATACATACATTTATTTTTTCTGACATATTATTCCCTCTTGTTTTGGATTAATTGCCCAATATACCATTTATTTTTTCCATTATTTTATGATAGTGCTAAATATATATTGTTCCATACTTGAGAACAAGTTGGCAACATAATATGCTAGCATGAAAGAAATAAAAATATATGTTGCATGCATGAGTCTTGATTATTTGAAACATTGTTTTGTGTAATGTGATTTAACCCCTTTTCTGATTGAGATCATGTTTGCTATTCCCTTTGTTTAAAATATGTCTACGAATTCTATTTCTACTGCAAAAATAAATGATGAATTATTTATATATACCAATTATTTATTATCATTTATGCAAAGCTTGTCATATTATGCATGCATAAGGGGATTAAATCACTGTTAACCCATAATGCCTTTAGGGGCATTATATGATAGGCAAAAGGTTGCTCATGTTTACTATTGTGGATAAACATATACATTAAGAACATACATATTGTTTATACAAATTGCCAAGTTGAATATCAGTTCTGTTAGGAAAATGAAGCATTTATTGAGCAATTTGGTTTCTAAATAATGATCAGCTAATCTATTTAGTGCACTATACTTTCTCTAGCTTGAAAATATGAGCTTTTTTCAACTAATGATACTCAAGTTGAATTTAGTTCAAACCTGTTTAATGGAAGTAGTGTAAGAATGCACTCAAATCTTTTCTTTTCTTTCATTGTCCCTCCTGAGGCAGTCCCTTCATCAGCTAATGATGCATCATTATTCTTTACCATTAAAATAAGTCGGCACAATCTACAAAACATTAAAAAATATGTTTTTCTATTATTTCCAATAATCACTATGAAATACAAGGCAAATCCTTAAATAGGTGAAAAGATAGGATGATGTTGCTTTAAGCAGGTACAAAATGAAGCACATTTTTTGCAGGGTATGGGCCAAAATTATGTTTAATACTACAGCAACAAACAGACCTTTTATTTTGACAACACACTGTAAAAACAATAAAATATATTTTTACATTTGCATAGAAATATACTTTTTTCAATTTAAATAAGCAAACAGATGCAAGTCTCTGATGAAGGTATTCTTGTTCTCATCATTTCTTCTCCCTCTTTAACAAGCAACATGTTGGTTCCTTGACCTATCCCAGTTCAACTCACACAGCAGCTTAATTTGTTTCTGTTCACTCTGGAGCCTACAAGTCCTGAGGATCTGTTGTTTTAGCTGCTGTGGCTCTTTAAAGCCTCTCCTAAGTAGCCAGCACAAACACACAGCAGCATATCTTGGAATTGAGAAAATAACGTGGCAACAGAGCTGAGGCCAGGTGGTTAACTGATCTTGACCGACTCATCTGAGGGAAAATGTGTAACTGTTATCGTATGTAGATTAGGAAAAGGTCAGGTCAGATAAGCAACATCTTTTCCTAATTTAGACAGACAGTGATGAAATCAAAGGTTGCTATTGTCTTCAGCGGAGTTTCTAACTGAATGCTGCAGGCTTGACTCACAAAAACCTTTGTATATCCTTAGCTTCAAATTGGGAAGAAGTACTCCAGAAAGTAAATATTTAAGGCTTAGCACATGCCCACCTGCTATTGTTAACCTGTCCTGAAGCCTCGTGTAAGCCCTGGAGGTGACCTCCGTGCTGCAAGCACTCACAGGGATCCAGAGGCAGCAGCCCTGAATCCGAACCAAGCCACTTTATGAAACTCAGCCCTACAAGCAGCCTCTTTTTCACATGACACATTAGTGCTATTAAATCCTAACTTACACTAAATGCAAGTGCAGCCTTGTTTTAGCCAGCTGCACTGAAGCAACATACTTTAAGTAAGACTCTCCCCTTGTTAAGGTTGATTCGATATCAGAACAATGTGCTGGTTTATACTGACTTATTCTGATTTAAACCAATACAAGTGAGAAAAAAATCAAGTCCACTGACTGTAAAAAGCTAAAGAATGTATTAAAAGAAAATGTAGTTTGAGGGCAAGTAAAATCTCTAGCTTGTTTTTTTAATTAATATTTTCTTTTTGTGACATAGCCCCAGGCATCCAAATATATATTCTTCTAATCCCACTTGACCTCAACACAAATGTTTATGCCAAGGGTGTTCTCATGTTCCCAAGACTGGGGTTTAGGATAATGGATTCTACCAAAGGGCATTCTTGCATTTTTCTTCTTTCATTTTCAACCACCTTTCCATCCACGTTTTAATCCTGATTCTCCTCTCTCCCACAGATGTGGTCATGCATAATATTCCTACAGATGCTAGACTAAGGGCCATGCCTACTACAATCAGTACTAATAAATGCTTTTTACCTCCTGGCTACTGGGCTGTAAGTAAAAGAGGTTCTGGTTCTCTGTACTGTTGCTGCTATTTTATTTCTGTTGAATTTCTGGTCCATGACATCAAATTCACTACTTAATACAGAAAGAGCAAGAAAGACAAATTTTTAAAATTCATTTGCTGACTGAAATAATAGATTTTGAAGGAAGGAACCTTCTCAATTCTTTTTCTTTCAGCTTACAGTATGAATTTTGTAAAAGATTAATCTGAAATAACTCTGATGTCAGAAGTGAGCAGATTAGAATTTCATTCTATGTTAATGGAGTCAGAAATAAGCGTACAAGTTTTCTGTGTGCAATTCTGATCAATTCTCTGTCTGTAAAAAATGCAGATCCACACTGAAATTACATTTATAAAATTAGTCAAATAGCATGCAAAAATATTGTCCCTCCTATTTATTAACCAAAGTAAGCTTTCTTTGAAAATTTGACTTATGAAAATTAGTAACAAAAAATGAAGATCAAATTTATGCACCTGCAAGGACTCTGAAATGTTTTTATTGTTATACAATAAAAAAGTGATGGCATATTTTAGTAATATCACTACCAATTGCTTTACTTTAGTTTTAGACGTAAAAGATTTTCTGCTGCACTATTTTTTACTGTTCAAAGAGGTCAAATAACACCACAGTAAAGTGTATTGTTCCAAAGTAAAATGCTTAAAAGCAAAGCCCCTATTAACTTTTTCTGCCAAAGTTTACATTTAAAATTTGTTTTGTTAACACTTGTGACGAAATGCCATTCACAAAATGGCATTCACAAAATTACCTAACTAAGATTATTTTTAGGAAAAATTTTCGATGGTAAAAGGGAAAGATAAAAATTTTGTTTTGTCAAATACATAGAGGAAGAATTCACTATTTTATCACCTTTCCATCACTATCACCTTTCTATCACTTTTCTTTTAATCATGTTATTTTAATACAATTTGTGTGAGATATTTAACATCAGTATAATCGAAGTTTTTCTATTTATTTGGTTTTAAAAGAAATAAAAGCTAATCAACACTATAGACCCAGACTATGACTGTGGTTTGCTATGATAGCTTACCTTCATGACAGCAATATAATTTGAGAACAGTAGGAGGGTTAATTTAAGAGGGCTACTTCTAACACTCTTACTAACCCTTCTAACTGTAGGAGGTTTAATTCTACTTTGCAGGAAAAATATTAGAGGCAAATTCAACAAATAACAACAATAACTAAAAATAACAAATAATAAATTCAACATCTGAAAAGAGGGTAAGGAATCAACAAACAAAAGCCAAAATGCAATTCACTGAGTCAGCAATTGTTTTGTCCTTTCTTTAAGTCATCCTTACTTGGAATTTCTGATAATGGAGTCTACAGAGAAAGCTACTGAACTTCATATTATTTGAAGTTGGGGCTATTACTGTTCCTAAACTGCTTTTCCAAAATTGCTTGCTAATAAGCACTTGTAGGAGGTAGTTCCTGGATGTTTTCTCCTGAGCAAGGAAAAACACCTGAATATCGTAATTTACTTCATCATTACTCTGGAATTCTTAAGAATAAACATTTCTAGGTTTTGAGAATGGATTATGGGGGAGAAATAACTTTAAAACTGTTGCAAAATACAAACAGGTTGTAGTATGTAAAACGCAATTCCCCATGTAGCCATATACACATACACTGATATTCATTCCCTGAATCCTAAAGTAATTTAAAAGGATAATTAGTGTGTAGTGCCTGAATTGGTTCCTCAGAGGGTTAGTGTCCACCCTGTTTGTCACTGTTTCTTGCCTAATCCTGTCTAATGAGGGTTTATGTTAACATGGCTAAGCACTTGCAGATACGCACTACCAAGCTATCTAAGCTTAGAGAAGACATGCTGTTCAAATGTCACTGCCTTTGGCTATCATGCTATAAGATACTGATTATTGCTTATTATGTTTTATATTCAAAAAGCTGCCATTTGTACTTGTTTGTAGGCCCTTGTTCTTGCACAGGTAACAAGTAAAGTCTGTGTTCTTCCCAGAGTTACATTTTTTAATTTCCTTATTCTTTCTTTTGTTAAGAACTCTCTCGGTGGGATGAAATACTTTTGATTAATTGCTTTAAAGCATTTAGAGCAACTTAAGTGGAATTACACTGAAAATCACACTAGAGTTTGAACATTGGCAAGCCTGTATATTATACATATGTTGGGGAATTGAGTTGTATTTGGGGAGGAGGTTTTGGTTTGCTTTTTTTTAATCATCTTGCTGTCACCTCATGAGAGTATTTCAGTATGAAATATTAGTTCTGATTTTTCAGGTCTGGGTTAGAGGTTTTCATTTCAAAGAAAAAAAGCCTTCTTTTTTACTCTTTTTTTTCCTGTTTTAGAGGTTACCAGACCCTGTAGAGCATTCAACATCACAGTCAGACCTTTTCTCTCTGGCTAGTTGTGATTATCCTTTGCAGGTAGGAAAGCATCCTACTACAATCTGAAACGAGAGGTCAGCCTTCAGATCTGAGATTTGCTTCGAGTCTGTTTTTCATTTCAGAAAGGGGAAGATCCGCTCCTGTTATAATTGCCTACATTAGCTGTTTCTACACTGCTGCTGGAAAGCAGTCTCAGGAGTGCACCCGAGCAGCTGACTCGCATGTTCTCTCCCATGCACTCTCTTGCCTGCCAGGTTGCCTAGGGCCAGCCTGCAGGCAGCCCATGAGCAGCCTGTTTGGCCATGTCTGGAGCAGCACTCGGCTACCAGGCACACCGAGGCTGGAAGGCCCTGGCCACCCACTCCCCTCCAAAAGCAGCAGAAATGAAAATCAGGGAGGCCCCTGTCTCCAGCACCAGGCAGGTGTCGTGGCATGGCTGCTGGGTAACCCTCGCCTTCCAGAGGGACTATCCTCTCTTTGTGCCAAACTGCCCTGCCCAAGAACGAGCACAGCTTGTGCAGAGGGGATCCACCTGGAGTGCCATCACTGAGCGCAAAGCAAAAGAGGGCAATGAGGCAGTAGCACCAGAATCCCCAGACCTTTCTCCTGCCTGGGACTGGGGCTGGCTTCCACTTGCTCAGTTCCTCCTGTTCCTTGCCTTAAAAACCTGAGCAGTTCTGTTTACTGTCAGTGAAGCAGACATCATCATGATTCACCAAATTCACAGTGCATGGGTTTGTACATATGTGCTTAAGTCAAGCCCATAATCCCAAAATAAATTAGCCTGAGTGCTTGTATTTTCAACCAGCTAAGTCTTTGTGTGTAGCATTGCGTTATACTGTTGTAATATATTACAAATATAGCTGCACCTCAGAGTTTAATAGGGGGCCTTGTGACACTCTACAGTTTCTCGTTCCTCTGCAGAGTAGTGTTGCTGTGACTGAGGTAAACAGTTGTACATGCCAACATTTTGCTTGGTTTCATCATGTGTATCACTTAAAAACTGGCATGGCATCAGTCTCCAGCTAAAATTCAGCCAAGGCGTGCTGCGAATTTTTCTGAATCTTTCTGTGTCTTTCCACAAATGTCTTTAAAACACACTGAAAAATGAAATTTGTAAGAGAATTCACTGATGTGTTTTCTATTCTAAAACATGCTGGTTAAATTAGACTCAACTAAAAAGTGGGAAATATTAATATAATTTACCAGGTAATGGCAGTTTCAATTTCTCTATTACAATATTTTTCTTTGGCTACACTACATTCATTAAATGTGATGTTGTTTTGAGACCTGTTTGAAAAAAATTCTAGACAAAACCCCTTATCTCATTTTTGTGGGTTGTTTTTTGGTGGGTTTTTTGTTCGGTTGGTTGCTTTTGGTTTTTTGGGGTTTTTTCTTTTTTTTCCCCTAAAACAAGGAATATTCTTAGACAACTAGTTTAAACAGAAACTCGTGTTAAAATGATCCTACAGAATAAGTAATAACAATCTCATACTAAAGCTGACATCCCTATAATTGTGACAGTGGTAAAATAGTACACCTTTGTAACTATTAACAAGACAATAACAATGATCCTGCTGTCGGCAGAACTTCCATGTTGTGTCTGACAGAGTGGTGACCCTGGCATTATCTTATTTCTGACAATGGCTTGGGGATGCTCAGGAAAAGAAATGAGTCAACTCTGAGATAACTTCTGTCTGTGGTACCACTCATGCACTGGAAATCAGTGGTTTGCTGAATTAGACCTTTGCATGCAACATGTTTACAAGTCCTTCAGTCTGCTTATTTGGAATAAATATGTCCTTTCTGAATCTGGTAATCCTTTTGGCTACCTTAGGATCAGTATTGTAGCAAAAAAGATTTGCAGAAAATTTCTAGTTCTCAGGCTAAAATATTTCCATGCAAGTTATAGTATTTTATAGCATAGTATTTTATACTATAGCATGCTGACATTGTATGTGAAAAATAGAGCTGCTTGCCTGCCTGATGGGTGTGGGGGGGAGGAGGATTCAACACGTTGAAACACTTCTGGTACACTCAGCTTCCATCTCTTCTTCAAACTGGAAGATTATTTTTAAGGAGTGAGACCATTCTTCTTTTGGCTACTGTCTGGAAACAGATGTCTTTCAGCCATGATTTCTACTGTTGTTTCCAAAATCATGCACCTTAGTGTAAGGAAAGAAATAACTGGCTATATGTCAGGATGGAAATCTACTGAGAAAATTTCCAAAAAATATGCCTCTACATCCTTTACATGTTATCGACTGTACATTTGGTGTTTTCAGAAGATAATTACCATGTCCCCAGTTCCTAGAGTGTTCCACCTACTAGATGGAATATAGCTTCCTCAGCTGCCAGAGCTCATCCCTGCTAGAGAAAAGTAAGAGTCCCATCGAGCTTGCTTGGGCTAGCAGCCACATAGGCTATTTTCTACTGTATCAGTTATGTAGTGACTTGTAATTACTGAAAGCTGAATCTGGTCCATTTTTAATTTATTTAAATCACTTAATTTCATTATATCATAGACAAATTACAGGAACTGTTACCGTTTTGGCCATGCAAAACTGTCTGTGGCCAAGATGTACAATGCTTCTCTAATTTGTCTCCAAGGGGATTTAATTAATTGTGAAGTGGGCAATATGGCAAACACTGGAATTTGTATTAATCATTAGCTCAGTAAAAAGTTCAAATCCTCCTCCACTCATCCTGACCAGAAAGGACCAGAAGGCTGTTGCAGAACAAAGGTACAAGCTCTTTTGCAGCTGCTCCTTCTGCATTAGTGACACTCAGTTCTGATTTCTACTACATAAGGTCATTTATCAGTAAAATGTGCACCAGGATTGATCCATTGGTCCAGTTAGCCTTCAAGCACCCCAAATATAAAAACAGTTGATTTTTGCTCTCCCACAATGTCTCCAGCAAATCAATTTATTCCTTCATCTTGCCACACAAAGAAGTCCCACTGGGACTTCAGAGGAGAAGGAGCAGAAAAAAAACCAGAAAGGGCAAAAGAGGGACACAACATAATCATAAGAAGTAACCTTGGACTGTTAGAGATTATTTTAAAGCCATGATTTTTGAATGAAAATCTATCTTTACAATAAAAATTTCACACAGTAATTGACAAATTCAGCAGCAATTTCACACAGTTCTAGTCATCAGTCATTTGAAATGTACAACTACAGTATTCTACTGCTAATGAGTTTCAAGTGCATAATAAGTCAATTTGATTGACAGGCTTTGACCAATAGTAAATTCAATTTTTACAGTTGAAATAAACGTTTTTACTATTGTATATATTCATTAATTTCAACTGTAGAAAAATAATCATGTTTTAGCACCATGATAGTCATAAAACAAATATGCTATCATTTTTGGCATATGTTCTTAAAATAAGCTTTTAAATGGTTCTCTTTAGTGAGTGTACATATGAATTTAGACCTGTCAAGACAAACAAAGGTTTATGCAACCAACTAAAAAGTCAGGCATCTACCTACCAGGTTTGCATGTGCTGCTTACATAGATTGTGTTCACAAATGAGTTTTGCAACTTATCTAAGAGTACAGACGAAGATTGAAGGCTGGATTGAGGTCTCTCTAAAACCTCATCCTGAGTATGATATATTATGAAGCTGAATTTCCTGGGGAAGATGAAGTATGGCAACTGTATCATGAATTCCAGTTATTTCCATGGTAGGATTCTCAGTAACACACAGTAAAGACTGAAAACCAGATTGCTTTAGCAAGGAATTTTATCCTATGTCTGGCATTTTAAGCAAATAACATTGCTACTGCAGATGTTGTCTTGACTACAAGATAGAGAATAGTTAGCCAGAGCAAACCAAAGAAATCTAGAGCAAAAAAAATCCAATGGTGTTATAAACATTAACGTGATTAAGCCATTTCTTAAAAACTGAGTCTGGATTTCTTCTTTACTAGTTTACACACATGTCAAAACAAATAAACAAACAAATAAACAAATAAATAAACAAACACCAAAAAAACCCCAAACAAAACAAACAGGAAACTAATTTTCAAGATATGTTAAACACACAATGAATAAAAGAAAGTGGACAGGTTAAATTAGCATGTCTGACCAAAAAAGTTGATGACATCCTAAAGATTTATAAGTACACAGAAATTTAATTCTGACATCATTCTTGCTATAGTTATCTTTTTTTGAGCTAATTGGAAGTTTTACAATAAAACACATTTTGATGGGACACTAAGGCAGAATTCACTTTAGTTCCAACACTCTTTCCAATTTTCCTTTAAAGAATACACAAACAACTTACCTTGGATCAACTGGAGCTGAATTAAAATATAGTTTAACATCAGTATTTTATTTTGAATCTGTCTCCTTGAGGACTGTATACTTGATACGGTAAATAGATATCAGTCCGGAAGATTCACAAAACTCTGACTTCATGTAAAGGACATGAACACGCAAATAACACAAAGATAAATTTCAGTGTAACTCAGAAAAAGAATTCACTCAGCAAAAACAGATACTTAGGAGATACTATCTGGGTGCTTTTTGCCAAACATTTTTCCAAGTTCTCTGTTTTCATGGTAAGACAGTTTCTTCAAGAATTTTCCATTTCTGATGGGCCATTCTTTTCCTTACTGAATGATTTCATGTGGTTCATCACAGATTTTTTACAGATTAAAAATCATGTGAAAGGGGTGGAACTAAGAGGGCAAGAAGGTACTGCAAAAGCAGGAGTAAATATTACATAGTTTGTTGTTAAGTGAAAGCACTGTGTCTTAAAATACAGTGAAGTAGTGTCCTAAATCATTGGTATAGAAATCACAATATTTTCTTCTAAGTATTTCTAAGAGAAATCCATAGTAATGGGAAACAATTGTTCCAGCATCTTCTGTTTGTGACCACAGGTTCCATGCTCAGAGTGAGGTTTTCCAAAGCAGAAAGCAGAGTCATATTCCTGCCCTTTACTGGAAGGAGATTTGGCATTCTGATAAGCATGCTCAAAATCATCATTATCAAGAAGATGGGTGTTGTGACCATAAAAAGCACACAGAAATTCAGGACAGAAATATATGGGTCTATGTATGCATGGTTCCTAAATAACACAACCAAATTGATGTAAAGTATTTTTAATTTTCAAGTGTATTCATTGGAAGTAAATATGCCAGCCTTTAAGTGGGAAAACCTAAATACAATCAGGATGTATTATAAACAGTGTGCATTAAAAAATGCACATTAGGTATTAAGTTACATACATCAGCACACACAATGAAGTATACAAATTTTAGGTTTTATTGAGAATATGTAGGTTTCTATTGCAATTTTATTATGACATGTTGCACTGAAAGACCTCGTTGTCAGAGATAACAAATATAATCTTTCTGCACCTCATCAACATTGTCTTTAAGTCATTCTCTATAGGGAAAATTGATTGGGCAAGAGGTCAATTAACTTTCAGTTCTCATTCTATGCCAGGGACTTCGCTGACTGTGACCAATTAAATTATATTTTCTGTGAGAAAAAAATTTTTACAGGAAACCCTTCCAGCTACTGAATTGTTACTTACTAACTTCATGTTAAGCCCTGAACACCCATCAGATAGCAGAATTCTGTTAATTTTAAACTGAAAGCCCAAACAATTTGTTTCACAGAATAAATGATTTAAAAAACAGGCTGAGTTGTTATTTCTTACTATGATATTCCCACCTCCTGACTCTCTAAAATAAATCTAGAAATCTGAGAATAAATCACAATCTAAACCACTTAATCTCAGCTGACCATGTTGGAATCATTGTGTCAATAAGTCTTACAGTGAAAGTCTTACAGATCAGAATCTGTTTAAGTAGACCAGACTTTAGAACTGAATTAATCCTTGTCTGCAAGCAATCTGTACAAGGAGAAGACATCTGATATTAAAAGGTTCTTTAGTTAAATAGTGCCTTCGTAAGAACACAATGTAAGGGGGGGGGAAAAAAACCCAACAAAAAGAAACCCAACCAAAACCAAAACCAAAAAAGGAAATAGGCAAATTTTAAAAAATGTGAGCAACTCCAAAAAGAGCAACTTGCCAGGACGTGAAGATGTTTCTCCTCCTCCTAAAGAGGAGGGGCTCTAATCCCCCAGCAAGTCATAGGTCTCCTGGCAGAGCCTGGGCAGGTGTGGCACAGATCCAAACCTCACCCTCAGAAATCCATATTCACCTTCCAGCCATCAGTGATGTTAACTGGCTGTCTCTGTGCCTGACTGGAAAGTTCCCTGGCAGAAGCACCCAGAAATTGCCCCATCTGAGAAGGAGGCATGAATGCGGAGCCATGGTCTGACAGACACCCAGAGAGCAGCAGTTGCTCTGTGCCCCCACACAAGTGTTCAGGGATTTTGCTGGGTCCCTCGCTAGGGCAGCATATGCCCTCCTCCTAAAGAAGGGTATTGGCAGTACCATCACCTCCTTTTCTGTATATTCTTTAGAGCCTGAAGTATCTGAGGCTCAGTCAATATCCTCCATCTCAAAAGATAAAGAGGCACAGCTCTCCTCTCCCAGGAGACTGCAATAACCGCAAGCCACACAGCTGGGAAAGGAGGGGGCTGCTCCTCTTGAAACCCTATGTCTGCAGAGGAAAGAATGCAATCTATCCAAGGAAGATGCAAGAGGGTGTGCAAGAGGGAACATGACTCTGTGGCCTAGTGCCTACAGCACTCATCTGGGAGTGGGCAGACCTAGATTCCATTCCTTGCTTCAGGAACAACTTCTGTATTTATTTTTATATTAAAGAGTTATTGGTTTTGGATACCCTGGGGCTGAGCTGATGAGGTTATTGAACCTAAATCTTACACGTTCCAGGTAAGTACTAATGAGCAAAACAACAAAGTGTTATACTGCCATCTGAGATAGACTTAAAAAAAATAAAAATTAAAAGGTGTGTGACTCTTTGAAGGAGCAGACTTGGTCACTGGCTGTTCGAGGGAGCCCAACTCCACAACCTGTGGCTACCTCCTCAGGCCTTGAGACCGGGAGGCATGGACAGCTTTCCTCCACAGATCCATACACACCACCTCCCTCAGACAGGGTGGTTGCATCCCAGATTCTTACTGGAAACACTCCTCAGCATATGCTGCCCCCAGAATTGTGTCTTGGGGTCTATCTGGAAGAGTATCAGCTGATCTGGTCAAACTCATGCCAGGGCAAGCTTAAAGGTAAACCCTGCAGATGATGGCCTGCCAGTGCTCAACCCCATGCCCTGGTGTGATTTAGTTTGTCAGAGGAACTTTACTGACAAAACAGTAGCTAGGGGTAGCAGTGGAGCCAGAAAACCCAGTCTGAATTCCCTGTCATCATTCAGGTGTGAGATACATGCCTTTATGACTAGTTTTACCAGGTGCACTGGCAAGCCAGTGGTTAACCATACCAAGTTAGTTTTATTTTCAGTGGTTTTCATGCTCAATAAAATTTTCTTTTACGCAAGAATGCTCTCTATTTTTGGTTATTCCCATTCAAAATCATAAAACCAGCTATTTTTATAAAAGTAATGAAAACACTCCTAGTGTATGCACAGTAACCCACAATTCTCAGGTGGCAAAACTAATTCAAGTTTCCACCTCACACAAATGGTTTTTGCAAGTGTCTCCTGATAATGGAGTCTTTGTGAGCTCTTACTGAACCTTTTACTTACGATATAGAGATGTTTTTCTAAGGGCTCTGTTGTTATTCAGAAAAGAAAAGGTGGAATCAAATGTTCAAGCTTGCTTTAAAATATGAGCAAATATTATGATAAATAAAGAAGGAATATTAAAGTTAAAATTATTCACAGCACTAAGGGGGCAATTTTCCTGTTAGCACTGAACACGTATTGGGAGTTTCATGTCTGCAGCCCACTGAGGGAAACTTAGTCAGCAATTACTTTATTTCCGTCTGGAAAGGGGAGGATTATGAGGCAGTAGTTAACTGGCAAAATATATGTGAAAATCAAGGCTGGAACAGCTGACCTAAAACTAATAATTCTCAGCAATGCCTGACAAAGCCAGCACATAGAGTATACAGTACTTATGAACAAAACTCTTCTGGAAAAAAAAACCTTGTTGCTCACTCTCAGAAGGGCATGAAATATCTTTCAGTCTGTTTCTTTGGTGTTTTAGAATTTGCTTTCAAGTTAATTAAGTAACTACTATGCAAAAGGCCAGCTATATGTTTGACTGGTGTCTCCTAGAACCTGCTGAACAGATGCACTGGAACGAAAAAAAAACCAGGTAGACACACTAAGTCAAAGAATTTTAGACATAACAGAAAGCACCAAAAGTGGTTTGCAAGGAAAAAGAAAAAAAAAAAATCCACTTTTTATTTTTATATATTGTGACACAAAGTATAGTGACATAGTGACATGCTTACATACTAGTTTTAGCTTGTAGGACTCCATTCTCCTTGTTTCTGACTATAAGTAATTTTCTCCCTTTTTTGACCTTTCTTCACATAATTCCACAGTAATTTACTTCTCTGAACAGGTATTCGGTTTTAACTGTGTAATGTCTACAGATCATTCTGAGCAAAAGCATTACCCTGGAGAATTCCAGGAATTCAAAGGAACTCTTCCTGAATTAGTTCTTTTTAAACAGGCAGTAGAAATTATAATTGTTAAAATTAGATTAGCCTTTTATTTTTCAGTACCTGTATTACTGCTGTATTACTTATAAGAAGTATTCAATATTTTTTTATCTCTTTACCAAATATTTTCAGCCCAAATTTGCAAAGCAGCATTGTTATAAAATTAAGATTTCTTTATCTATTCCAAGTATTTAAAAATGAGCTCTCCTTCTTTTCTCCTAGGGTCATCCTTGTATTTTAAAATCTTATTCACTATTGGCTGCTCATTATAATAAATATGTTTCATGTAGTAAAATCTGTAGTGGGTTATAGCAAGTGTTTCTCCTTAAGCCATTCAGAGTCTGATTCCAGATAGCAATACACCCTTGGGGTGAAAAAAAATGGTAAGAAATAAAACAGAAGAAGTAATATTTTTCTCACTCAGTCTTCTGATGGTTTTTGGATTTTTTGGGTTCTTTTTTGATGGGCTATTGATTTTGGTTGCTTGGTTGGTTGGTTGGTTGGTTGGTTCTCTTTGGTTTTTTTTCCTCTGGATTTGTCCTTTTTGAACTATTAATGCTTTTTGGCATTCCTGGCATCCCATAACAATGAGCTGCTTGAGAGGAGAATAGCTGGCATGATCCTTGTCAGCAACTATTTATTATCAGCCTCAATATTCAAAAGAATGGAGCAGGACTGAGTCAGCACACAGAAATGAAAGAATGAGGAAGGATTAGCTGGAAACAGGTTATGACTCTCCTAGTAGCACTTTCACTCCGTGAAAGGGCTCAGAGGGGTAGATGGGACTCAATCTGCTTCCCCAGCTGTAGTCTGGACAGTCTTCCTGACAGCTCAGCAGGGTTTTTCTCTACTCAGTCAGGAACATTTTCTAGGGAGACCTATCACACTTGATTCCTTCTAGCATTTAGGGGGATCGTTCAATCCTTGCTTGAGCTGGATAACCAGCACTATTCTTTGTCTCTGCTTCCTTCTGATGCATCTGTTTTCCAGTCTCATGAATCTCTTACAGCTCTACTGTTCCCCTCCATAATAGCCCAACAGCAAATGCCCTTTGCTTCATGCACTTCTGGCTCTCTGCTTGCCAGCAGACAAGGCAATCCTCTCCCCCCATCAAGAGACACTAAAAAGCAGCACAGCTCATGGACATCCTGCCTACTCTTGAAGCTAATGACACCAGAACACTGAATGAAGGTATGAAAGGAAGCACTGATCTTACTGACAGGAACATATATAGCACAGAGAAGGGAGTTCCTGCCTGTCTGTCTGGTTGCTTTACACATGTTCATGATTCCTTCACAGTAATATGGGAAGCTAAATGGGATAAGTAGATCAGTTCCATGAGTAATTGTCATGGGTTTGTTTATGACCGGGCGGAAACACCATTTAATGTAGCGGTTTCACATTCACTTGCTCGCCTGCTCACACCAGGCGAGAGTGTAGTGTAGTGGTTTCCATGAGAATAAGGATTAAGAGAAATGTAAAACAGGCCTAAACTTCAAAGATAAAAATAGTTTAGTAACAAAAGACAACAAAATCAAAATCAACCCCCAGGTGGTTTCTTCTTCCCCCCCAGCCCCCCACCCAAGATGGTTCCTTTCTCCCACCTCATTTATCTTCCTTTACCACCATTCTTTCTCATCAACAACACAGAGAAACAAACTTAGAAAACCCCTGGTCAATTTACCACTCTTGAAATAGGCTTTCATCAGTCCAATTGGAAGAAGAGTCTCTCTTGTCTCACCATGGAGATTTTTCCCACAAGAAGCACCAGTCTCTCATGGAATTCATGTCACTGTGAACTCCCGCCCAGAAAGGATATTAGTT
>VZTR01010042.1:20557-45716 GCA_013400775.1 Chaetops frenatus | reverse complement strand
AAGGGTTACAATTTTTTTTTCATTCCAAGGGAGGTCCCCTGCCTTCCTTAGCAGACACCTGTCCTTCAAACCAGGACACAGGGCCATGCCGGTGTTACATTCCCCGCGGGCGGAAGTCGAAGAGAACTTCAAACTTCCCGCTCCTAAAAATGTAAGCTTCGCAAAGACGCCTCTAATTTTCAAGTGGCTACATGAAGTGCCCATCTTAAAATTAGCCAATCTGTGGGCTCCTCACCTCTGCTGGAAACTGTGCCCCGGCAGAAGTAGAAAAACAAAGAACCCCCCCCAGGAAGGAGAAAAAAAAAGTTGTTGTCCTTTAAACCACAACAGTAATACTAGACATCATTGTGCCAGAGATTTATCTGCAAAATTCTTCCATCGATGTTAGGCATTTCACCATTATAGGCCACACCCAAACTGATGAAATGGCATAGTCTGGGGCTGTTAGCAAAAGTAAAATCTTAGGGGAGAAGAAAGTATCATGATAAGAAGCAGCTTCTAAGGCCTGTCAGACTGACTACACTATGATGCTTCAGTTTAGAAAGATACATCTTCACCCATATAAGACTGAAAAATAGATAAGGACTATCTTTCAATGTAGAACCCACAGAACATCTGAAAAAAATTATCCCACAGCTAGTGACAAATGCCAGAGTTTATTTTGCACACCCCTCATACTTAAAATGTGAAACACATCTCAAATCTTGAAGTAAAAATGAGATCAAGGGTACAAATTCATAGATGATAGACTCTCCATGGCAATTGAGAGTCTGGGTGAAACCTCTGATTCAGAAAGTCTTGCCCATCTGATTACAGGGTCATATAGAGGATAGCAAGAGAAGGATGTCTCTGGAAATGTCCAGTTCCTTTCCACCACTCCATCATTTGCAGAAAGAATACTGCTATATCTGTGCTTGTGGTGCTGCCAGTCTCATTCTTACACTCTTAAAAGCCCATTCAGCTGCTGCCAGGGAAAAGCCTTCTCACCTGGGTAAAGGAAGCCCGTGAGACCCAGAAGTATCTTCTAGTCTCATTTGGGTATTTAAATCTAAGACATATCAGGAGACAATTTACTGGAAATTTTCAGCCTGGATTCAAACACCAAGGACTTGTTAGAAATCAGGAGGTCATTGCCATTCGCCAGTAATAACTATCCAGCAAACTTCTGAGCTCTAACATTTTGAAGACAAATTTAATCTTTTCAGTTAACAGTTGAAGAATTATGTCCACAGAGATTCAGAGCAAAAAAAAAAAAAAAAAGAAAAAAAAAAAAAAAAGTCCCTAGCTCATTTCTCGTTTTAGAAAGAAGTTTTACACACAGTTAGACCTTTCATGGGAACATCTGAGCTACACGATCTACATTGCCTCTGCCTTGGAGCAGGAGGTTGGACTTGATGGCCTCCAGAGGTCCCTTCCAACTTAATTCCCCAATTCTGTGATTCTCTTCTCACAAAGTTCTCACAAATCTGTACTCCAAACATCCTGAAACGTGCTCCCTTCACTAGCGCCACATTCTGCAAAGCATTCTTTCTTCACCAATCCCTCAGTTTAGTCCTTTGTTGTTACAGTGCAGATCTGTTACAGGCTGATCTCAGCCCCTGACTAGCCTGCCTTTTAAAACCTCTACCAATCAGACATAGCACACATCACTGATAGAAGGCATTGTCCAGCCTATAACCCAGCCAATGAAAAGGCAAGGCACCAACCTTTGAAAATTACCCCTAATAAAAGGACAGACATAGAATAAAGTTTCACTTTTGCTGCTCCACCACCAAAAGGTCTGTGTTCCTTTTGCCTGCTCCCAGACCCCCCCATCCACACTTTGTGTTTGTCAGACAACTCCATTCCTAGAGCTGCACAGACAGGCTAAAGAAATCTTCACAAATGCCATGTTGTCCATATTTCTCCACCCTTTAGGAGGCAATTAATTCAATAATCAATAGACAACTAAGCAAAATACATGACCAAAAAGAGAAATAACATCCGGGAGCCATGAGTTTCAAACTAAGTAAAAATTTCCTGTAGATATTTTTCAGAGAAGAGGTTAGAGAAACCTGCATTTTTGGACATCTCAGTCTCACTGTGTTGCTTGGAGAATTATCCCATTTGTGGTTAATCTGAAGGAAGCTGGTAAGGAAATGAAGGTCATATATGACCACCACATCATTTCAGAGAGAACATGAACCTCACTTGATTACCTGAAATATTCTAATGGCCATGACAGCTGGAGAGTTGTTCTACCTGTGTGTGAGAGCAGGAAATTGGGGGAAGAAAAAAGATGGAAAGAGAAAATTTGAAGTTGTAAAAATGTACTTTCAAGGTGCAGAAATTTCTATCTTGCATAAATTCAGTGTAGGCTTATAGTTGTAACAAACTTAGTGAAGAGTAATAAAATGCAGCTCTGTTACCACAAGAATGTTGTGATCATGGTGCCTGTGTGAACCTATTCTCTCTCAATATCATTTTTTTCAACAAGCAGAGGTTCTGACAGGGATAATCACACATAGACATCCTCTTGTGATGGCAGATGGCTTGATTTTCTGAACTACCTACCCACAACACGCCTCACAAATAACTTGGTTGTCTTGTATCAGAGTCAGTGAGATGACCAAATGGTAAGAGAGGGCTTTGCCTGCTATGCTTAAGTCCTCAGAAGAGGAAAGTGATTAGCTTAGTCCTCTAATAACCATTTGAGTGCAGCCTCTAATCCCTGCCAAGACTAATAGTTCATGTTGCTTCATAAAAGGACATTCTATAGTGACCCAAAGACCTGCACTGATAAAGAGTTTGTCTGGCTTCCATGTCAAGCCATTGATTTTTGTTATGCCTTTCACCACCAGATTAAAGAGCTCATTTGTACCCACTCCTTGTTTCTCTTCATGAATGATATATTGTAATCAAGTCACCCCTCAACCTTCGCTTTCATTAACAATAAAATTATTTTTGCAAGTCTTTTCTGAATCATCTCCAATTTCAACACTTCTAAAAACTGCCACTTTTGTGCTGTATGGAGGATTTTAATAGGAGGTTTAAGCAGTGTCAGATGCAAACAATTTCTTTTGCTACTTGCTCTTCACCTTTTCACATGGACTATAACAACATTATCCAGTTTTTTCCTAGCAATACACTGGAGTCCACATTGAGTGACATCTATACTAAAAGTCCTAGCTGTGGGTCAGGATTGTTGCTTTCCATAGCATAGTACCTATTTTTCTCTGGAAGATAAACAGAAGCACAGCAGTGAATGGAGATGCATTGGAAGCCCTTCTGATGAAGGTGACTCTGCTTTTTCTTTCCCAATCATTGTATTATTCTGTTTGCTAAATTAAATTTTTTTAAAGTTTCATTTGTCTTATAAAAAGTGCTGAAAAGCTGCTAATTTTGTCTAGGAATTCAAAGCTTTGAGATGCCTCCCCATAGCACAGTCAAAAATGGGTACATTTTGAGGTGCCACAAGGGTGTGGAAACTCCAGAGGTCCGAAAGAACGCTTGTTCTTCTCCTCACTGAATTGCCCAGGTCAAGGAAGGCTATATTTCAGAAAACCTGTTTCTGTTCAGTGCAGAGAACCTAAAGCAGCCTTCAGAAGCCAGTCCTGCTCACAGCCAGCTGTGTGGGCAGCAGCAGGACGGACTCAGAGCGGCTGTGAAGTGAGAGCATTGACTCACATTGTGTATGGTGATGCTTGGTGCCCTTGAAGCCCTAAGTGAGGGTGAGGACTTGCACTGGGATGTGCTTTACAAAATACTATCGGCTTAAAGGAGCTCCGTTGCACTCTAGATTGATTTGCTTTTAAGGAATTATACTTTTATTTTTAAATGTGAAACATGAGAATTAAGAGTTGGATTTAGGCTGTGCTGCTCAGCTGTTCTCTAACTGAAGCAGGGAACTAAAAGACTACAACTATAAGAGACCTTCCGTGGCACTGATAAGGATTTTTATTATATTTTGGAGCCAGTAATTAGAGCAGGTTTTCCATTTACTTTGATTTGGACAGATCATACCACACATGATTTCAGAAAAAGTGTCAGTAAAATGCATGCAAAGGAAGTTGACACAATTCTGGCCCCTTTTACTAATTTCACAAGCAGGACAAACAGTTACAAAGAGGCTGCTTCATAAACAGAAGAACATAAACACTTAAACCAGAACAATATTATAATAGTTTGTGCCAGGTAGACCAACCACTGCTGCTTATTGCTTGTTTCAATGTAAAAAAAAAAAAAAAAAAAAAAAAAAAAAAAAAAAAANAAAAAAAAAAAAAGTAGAAAGACAGAGTGGGTCCAAGGGTCCAATCGGATTTTTTACTTTGTCTTTTTTTCTCACTTACATAATCCATTTGCTATATGTAACAGCATGCAATGGATCAGGATGTGATTAACAAGACTCATAGCGTGTTCACATCAGGAAATATTTGTTAGCTTTCTAAAAGGAACTGCATATTTCTACTTCTATTATGTTTGTGATCAAGTAGTATTAGGCATAGGAGATTGACTATTATTACAGTTTCCAACTTCCAAACCCCACTCTTTTTCTAATTTTTTTCCCCTGATAATGAGTAGCATTCTTATGCCTAATACTTTATATTTGCACAGTTTAACAAGCTCTCACAACTGTCTCTTTGTGCTATCATCTTTATTATATGTTTCAATCACTCTTTGGTTCTTAAATATGTGATCTGTCTTTTTTCAAAGGTTCTGACTTGTCCATATTGACAGGGAAGTCAGTGGGACCTGAAATTACCCAGAACTTTGGAAATTATGGCAGTCATACAGGTAAGTGATAGGTTTTTTTGTTGCTTTTTTTGGTTTTTTTGCTAAATGTCTTGCCTTGGGGAGAGATAAATCAGTGATTTAGAGGCCATGAATTACACTCTTCATGCCCCTTGCTTCGAGTATCAACTTCACAAATACTTCACTGTTTATCTTGACACTCATGTCCAAGTGCCATGGCATTTCTTTTTTTACTGCATTCATTCGAATGGTTGTCATGGGTTTGAGAGGGCAATGGACAGTATTTTTCTGCAGCAGAAGAATTTCTCTTTCTCCTTTAAAGGTGAAACACCCTTTAAATAAGATACTGGCATTAAACTGATGCTTACAACTCCTGTTGTCATGTTGTCCAATGAATGAGTAGATGTAAATTACAAGGAATAGATTTGATATTGCTTTCATTAACAAAAAATTATGGCATCTAATCAAAAATTACATGAATTGATCTAAACTGTTATGTAACCCTCGATCAAATTAAGTTCAACAAAGTACCATTAATTTTATATTTTATTATTTTTTTGTGGATGTGGCTTCAGCCTGACAGGGAAAAAAAAGATCCCCAGCAGACTGCAAGTAAAGATTTTCAAACTCAGCAACTCCAGGCATTCCTGGGACCCTTTTTCCCAGGAAAGTGGCTGGAGGCTGGGGCAGGGTCTGCTTCAGTGCTCCCTCTACTGCCCTGCTCCTGGCTGAGGCAATTAGATGAGCTCTGCCCTGATGGAACTGGGAAAGATCCCAACCCTCATGGCTCCTGGCTCACAGGGAGCCCACCGGGAATCTTTACTGGCATTTCTAAAGGGAAAAATTATTATTTAGCAAACTGTGTTGCTGTTTGCTGTACTAAGGGGTGAATCACATAAAATATTCACAGATTTCTTAAGAACAACAGGGAAGCAGGGATAGGAAATATTCCTTCTTCTTGAAATGATTAGTCTTTCCTTGGGCTGAGAACAGAATAGGTAAATGGTCAACCTTCTGTACTCTTCCAACACAGGGAGACCTCCAAGCAGATTTCTAGGCTGTCCCTGTAGAATTGCAGAGGGTGGTTCTCTAAGGAAGTTAACAGATCATTATATGGAAGGTATATTCCTAATATGTCTGAGTAAACTTTTCTTAAATGTAACATGTAGCTCAATATTTTGTATTTACAAGTGCAAAAGCACAATATATGTCAAAAATTAGGTTGGTTTATTGGCTTATGCAGACTGGATAACTATTTGAAACCTGGCTTACTAATTCTCTGAAGAAAAGCATTTTGTACCCTGTGTGTGATAACAAAAAACCTCTTGTTTCTTTAATAGTTTTAGTTCTCAATTATCCTCGACCTTTGGATAAAATCAAAGAATCTCTGAAGACATTTTTAAAACGGAATTCTTTGCAGTTAATCTTTGGTTTTTATACCTAAACTATAATAAGTTTGCTCATGAGCAAGAGAAAAGGTTCAGGATGATGACTAAAATCTGTGTGTACATGTATATATATATACACTCTAATTTAGCCAATCACAGGGAAGTCTGTACACACAGATATATGCATGTGTGTGTATATCCATATTATAGATATATATGCACATTTCATATACATATTTTTAAAGACTCATATAATTTGGGTTTCATTTCTTCATTGGTATTTGCTGTACTGGTGAACCTGCACAATTGCTAGATACTCTGCGATGGATAACACAGAACACAACTCTGCTCTTACACATCAATGCTCTTCTTTTCCTTTTTTTTTTTTTTTTTCATTCCTCTTTTTTAATTCCACAAAGAATGCTGCCTTCAGTCAAAACCTTTAATCCTCGTGTCCTATAGCGTTTATGGCAAGAAGTGAGGTCTATTTAGAGAGGCATTTCAATTCCCCCTCAGGCCAAAAGAAAAACATGTTATTTCTAATGCCTGCGCTGTGGCCTCATATGCTAGGAAACTAGTGACATTTTGACATAGTCAGGGACAGTTCTGAATTACGTGGTGCTGCTGTTCATAACATAAACTGGAGCTTAAGCACTTAGAGAGCCTTCTCTATATCTGTAACCTTGTTTCTTTGCCAGACAAGTGGCTGTCTGCGGGGAATGCAGCAACACTGATGTAGTATTTGAGCCAGGCTGCACAGTGTGTCTGCTGGGTTACCCCATTGCTATGCACCAGCACTGGCCAGCTCCACCATCTGAGCAATTCAAACGCAGCTGCCGTGCTGGGAGAGCATCACGTACTGGCTCAAGGACTCAAACACCAAGGGTAAGGCATTCCAGCCAAAAGGGGTCAGTGAGTGCTGCACTGTCGTGGTCGCCTTGCAACCCAGAAAAACGCCTGGCCCGGCCCCAAGCTCAAGGGGACAGACCGCCTGAAGAAACACTGCCATGTTCTGGCTGTGAGATTCGCATTTCTGATCTCTTCTACAGATTTTGTCTTACAGCAAATAAGAAGATTGTGGTGTGCAAGCTCAGGGGATCAAAATGTTGTTGAAGAACTTGCAGGTTCATCATTTTTCTGTAAATAACATAAAAAAGCATATTAGTGTGGATACAGCAATGTATTCACAGATTGAATTCCCCTCTTCCATTAGCAATATCTAGTGCTACCAGTGTGCTACTTCCTCTTTACACATGCCCCAGCAGTAGAGTGTTCTTTTAATTTTTGCTTTATAGTCTGACCTTGAGGTAATTTGATGAATGAAGAAATACCTTCCCTTTTTTTCACAGTTTTACTGTTTAAAAATCTATGTACAACACCGGATCCCTAAACCTGGTTAGGACAGTTTTTAGAAAACATAAATACCTCTCAGCAAGTTTTAAGTACATTGAATTTATACAAATATACATGTGGATGCCTGAAGTACTCATTGCATCTCCTGGAGTACTTCACTGGGCTTTCATTTCCTAGGGAACCCAAAATCTCTGCATCATCTCCATTGTATTCTAAAGCAAGAATGGACTACATAGTCTGTTGGACAGCAGCATTTGTAATTTTCTAACCTTAATCTTAATATTTTTATTTTAGTGAAAAAATATGAAATAGCAGCAAGTCACATACATTTTATCCTAAGCACACAGCAGATCCAGCAGACTTCACAGTTCATTGGATACCTTTAAGGACCAGGGGGCAATTGTCTAAGCAATCACCAGGCAGATACACTGCATTCATATTGTAAAAGAGATCTCATCTTCAAACAGGATAAATTTCTTCAAAACATATTGTGGTAAACACCAGTTTCTCTACTAATATGGTGCAGTAGCCAAGGCAGCCAAGACCAGGTCCTCACTGCAAACACACCACAAGTAAATGGAGACAAAGAGAATTGAGGTAAGGAGGTGAGTTTTTCTCTGTGGACAAGGCTCTTGGATTACTTGTATGACCTGATAGTTCTGGAGACTAAACTCCACTTTGTGACAGGAATAAAAATTCTATTTAGTTTTGTTTTGGGGAGGTTGTTTGTTGCTTTTTTTTTCTTTGCCCACTTTGCTCTGATTTTGATGAAAAGTAATAAAACTGTGTAGTAATGGAGGATGATAATCTATATTCTGCAGGAAATGGGTGTACACAAAAAAATAGCAATGCAGTCAAAGCTTAGATGACCACCCTAAAATATAGGTTTAAATGGTATACTTCTACAGGTATTTTCAGATATTTTAAAAGTAATTCTGAAATATAGCTATTCCATATGATGTTTTCTTGATATTAAATTACAGTATTTCAAATGTACCAAAGTATCTCCAAATATTTGCTGTTGTTTTAATCAAAATATATCACTGACTGAAAGAAAGTCTTTGATATTACTGCCCTCTTCTTGACTTGGTGTTTCAGTAGAAAATGTGGTTTGATATGTGATGAAATTTTTGCTCTTGTTACATTCAGAGTCTTGTTATCAAAAAGCCTGGTTATAATAATTTGATAGTTTTGATTTTTTTTTCCTGCATGCATGGGAGAGAGATCATACACCAGGTTTTCCTCCCTACCCATGAAAAAATGAATATTTTTAAATTTCAGGGTGTTCAATCACATTAATTTTTAATACAGAAGTACCATAATTCAGCTCTGTATTTTATAAAAATGCCTATATTAAGTATTGTAATATTTGTCTTTTTTGGGTAACTTAATTTTAAGTATGTTCTTCAAACCTCACTTTCTGAGGTTGTCAGCTTTGACATGTGCAATGCTTTATTAGAAGTGAAAATAAAACCCATTTTATGCTTAAACAAAATTTTGAAAACTTTTAGAGATGTGTAAAAATGTAGAGTGGCAAAACCAGAGAATTTTACTGAGGTGGTTTCCAGTGTCTGGATGAACTCCTCTTAAGATAGTGCATCTGTATTCTGATGGAGGCACATGAAATGGTAAATGTCATAATTGTAAAATTTCTTCATACAACAACCAATTACATGTTCTTTAATTACTCGTTTGTGCTCCAGAAAGGGTGGATTTATGCTTCCTTAAAACCATAATTATCTTGTCTTCATTCCTGACAGTAAGTATATTGTGTAATATGAGCTCACACTGTGGGAACAGGAACATTCAACTTTCTGGCTTATGACTTATATAGTAAATGAAGTATGTTTTTCTCATTAAAATAACAAGAACTTTAATCACATGCATTACTATCTAGGCCACTTAGAAAAGGAATTATGCTAGCTTGGATTTGTATTGCAAAGAGGACAGATAAATGACCCTCTGGTTTAAAAAGAGTTTGTTAGATAGACTTGACTACTTTATGCCTGTTTGCTAAACCAGAGAGTCAGAGATTTATTTCTCTCCTTCTAGGGCATAATTATGAGGCTTATCCAATGATGGTACAAAACAAATCGTAAAGGATTTCTTGGTTTCCTATAGAAGAAATAATAAGGTGACCATTCTCATAAATTTACAACTGAAGTAAATGATTCCTCACACAACTTATTATCAAGAGAAACACATCACCTTTATGGTTATTTACTCATCAGAATCAGAGCTTTTATCAGTATATGCTGTCATTAGTAGACATGGCATTTCCAGAGATTTTTGCAGGGGAAATCATAAGCAAATACCATGAAGTATTATATCCTAAAAATAGATGAAGTACACATTTGAGATTAGTATAAAAATTCTACCTTTAATAAAGGTAACATTAATATTTTAAAAACTGACTTATAAAGAGGGAGAAATAAGGGTAGGTTGCTTCTTTTGTCTTTTTATTTACTGTAAAACCCTATTTCAGGATAATGATGACATTCTTGACAGTACTTGAGTATGTTTATATCTTAAATCCTGATCTTTTCCTTACTTTTGTAGCCAGCCAAGGAATCGAAGCATAAATTTATTAAAGAATGTAAAATTCAGAATTATTACCATTTCAGAGGACTCAAAACAAACCCATCCTCTCTCTTTCTTAAATTCTTACTTTAAAAAAAATCATTTCAATAAAAGTCAGAAGAAATGATGCTTTAAAATGCAAAGAGAGGAACTCTTCACTGGTATTGTTTTTTCATCACGTTTTACTTTTGAACAAAGGCCCTCGAGAAGAAGAGGGTAGGGAGTGCAGGGTTGTGGATGTCTGTGGCCTGTGAACTAAGGAAGAGGCTGGAGGGACTAGAAGAAGCATTAGTGTCAAGACAGAAAGGAAAACTTACAGAGAAAGACTGAGAAATATACAATGAAGCTTTGTTGCGTTCAAGTCAATGAAGTAATCTAACAGCTTTCAACAGTTACATATCTTGCATAAAAAAGTAGCTCAGCACATCCGGCCTTCTCATAGTCCTAAACCTCATCCTTACTGGCAGGGAAAGCTGTCTCAGGTGTGGGATTTCTGCTGCTGGAGGAGGCTGCCAAACGGTTGCACAATTGTGAAACAGGGTATCAGCAAAGGTGTTGCTTATGACTGGAGACAAGTTACTAAATAATAGCATTTTCTTTGGTATATATTGGGTTTTGCAGTAAGAATGCCACAGCTTAGGTGTCATCAAAGTTTGGAAGCTTAGCAAGCCTGCTTGGTAGTCGAGCAAAGGGGCAGCTGAAGGAGATGAGTGTGTGCAAATAGCTGAGTGATAAGGACTGTAATGAAAGAAGCTCAATACAATATCTACCAGACCTCAGTGAGGACCCTGTAGAACAGGAGAGAATTTGCAATACTGAGCCATGCAGGAACAGGCAGGTTATCAGATAGAGAGCAATTGTTCATGAACATTCTCTTAAATACAGGTTTGCCTTGGTGGATGAGCTGCAGCCTGGTCTCTTTCAAAGCTCTCATGAATGGCTGTGTTCCTTGTTCTCTTGGTAGATTAATTAATTACAGTGACTCTGACGACTATGGCTTTCTCTGTCTCCAGTACCACATTCCAGCCAAGGGTTATGCCATGCTGTCATAATTCCTGTGCAAGCCTAGCAGGAAAGTAGCTATGAAATAGTGAGCAGGATTTTAGGTTCCCACCTAGTGAAGAAATTAGCAAATTTGTATTGGAGCTACTGTTGGTATAATTGCAACAGTTTAGATAATAGTCAAGACGCTTTGGGAATGAGAAAATAGTCAAGAGGAATATGCATTCTGATGTTAATAAGCACAGAAGCTTATGTCAATGCTAATAAAGGGGTCTGACCACTATCAGCCTGATAGATCACTCCTTAAACTGGGAGACTTGTCATTAGCTTGCCTGTTGGGAATTGCTACATACACCATGTAACAGAAGAATATTTTATGTTTCAGAGAGATTTTTTTCCATTCTCATGGAAACATACTACATTTTCATTCAAAGTTGTAATGACTTGTAGCAAAAAAAAGTATATAAGAAATGTATTTTTAAAAAGCTTGGAAATGTAGCATGTAGAATATTTAGTGGTGTAAATCATGCCAATAGTGTATGTGTCAGTTTCACTCATTCACCAAGGAGCCATATGTTTTCAAATGGTGCCCACTCAGTTGACTGAAGGGAAATTTACAAAAATGCTCAAAATTGGTCACATACGGTCACTTCCTCCACAGTCCTTTAGTGTTCATGGTGTGTTTGGGTATCTGAAAAGCAAAAATCTGGAAAAGGTACACGCCAGGTACAGCAGCACTCAAATTCAAAACATGAGTGCAAATGCAGAATCAATTCAGCTATTTAAGTAAGAACATGACACACAGTTAATATGACTTCAGAGGAAAAATGTAAATAGGATTAAGAGATGAAAAGCAGTAAGGAATAGAAATTGGAGGCCTGTGCTGGATACAGTAGGACTCAATAAGGAAAGATGTTTCCATGTGAACAGTAGGAAATGGTTAATCTGCTGCAAAGTTATGACACTTCCAAAACTCTATACTTTGCACTCCTATCTCATCATGTAATATATCCTCTGAGATGTATCATACCTACACAAGTATTTCAGTGTGCCAAAAATGAGCTTGGTGTGGACTAATTCCCTCACCTACATCCCCATAAAGCTTTAGAAAGAAGCACTTATGGAACTGGTATGTGAACTGCCCTGATGAAGTATTTAAGATAATTTTACAAAGCAGTTGGAAGCATGCTCTGTCCTGAGGGCATCAGATCTTATGTGGCAGTGCTCACATAATTATACTAAGATGGATTGCCATATCACTCCCTGGGCCTCTGCCTGGAATAAATCCCACATCCAGCTAGAGAAAGAAAAATGTGACTTGCAGGACTGGCATGAATCTTATTACATCCCAGATCACTAAAGAGAGACCCAAACCTTTTCAATCACTGATTTCTTTTAAGTGTCACTCAATTCTAGACTCATCAGAAAATACTAGTGATACCCACATTAAAAAAAAATGTAGCTGAGATATTACTTTTGAGTTGAGCTGTCCCCTGAAATTACCTGTCCCACATCTCTGGTTTTCAAGAAATGGACTGGTTAGACTTAAATTAATGACAGCACATCTATAATTCTGTGACTTTTTCTCAATGTGAGGTACTGCTGCATTTTCTGAGGGTGAGGATGTTGTATTTGTACCCTATTCCACAGATATATTTTGACAAATTATCACCAAAGCTTTGGTGATAATGGCAAAAATTAATTTTATAGTTACTGAACCAGTATGGATTCAAAGCCAGATATATGTATGAGATCCTTGCAAAAAAAAAAAAGGTATCTCTCACATGCTTAAGAGACAGAAGGCCTTTGCAGTTTACAGATGAAAAGCTGTACTAACTTAAACTGTAATTCTGTACAGCCACAGAATTCAAATTAAAAATCACGATCTCTCAACATATATCGAGATGGAATGTACAGGACAACACTCAGGTTGTAACTTGAGTTTTACTCTTCAGCACATAAGAATTGTCAGAATGTGGGTCCTGGCTGGTGTTCCTAGAAAAGAGGCCAAAGACTAAACAGGACTGAGAACAGATTCTTTCTTCCCTGTAAATAGACAGGGTGCAGGCTGCTGAAGCAAGTTAAGATTGCTGATAATAATCAGCATTGTCATGCTCAAAGAATGAAAGAGTCACTTAATCCTCCAGGTATGCCAAGCACCTTTGACAGTTCCATTGGAGCTGGATGTGTTGTGAAGAACAACTGTACCAAATGCAGGCACACTTCTGGATGGATCTGTTCATTCAGCTGGGAAGCAAAGTCTATTAGAAAAAAGAACAAGTCACTAATAAATCTGTATTTCTTTCAATATTTTAAATAGTGAAAACTTATATTTTACATAATTTAGGACTTCCTCCTTTCTAAAACTCTTTGCCTCCTGTTATGACAGAAGTTATTTAGAGAATTTCTAGTGGATATGCCTTCAGTTCTATTTTTCTAACAGTAACAAAATAGACTATTTGTGTTGTGCAGAATTTTTCCTGTTCCTTTATTATAATTTTAGAAGTGACTAAAGCCTTCTTCCAAAAGACCAAAGCCTAAAGGTCTGCTTGAAAACAGTAGCATTATCTATGCCACTGTGGATATCTATGGAATATATTTAAGATAAAAAGACCATATTGAATGTATTTCTACAGTGAAATATTACTGTAAAGAAGAAAGAAAAGAAAATATTGTTTTCTAAATATAGAAGCCTTACAAAAATATTATCTGTGTCCTCATCTTACTTTCTCTCCTCAGCACAAAATATATCCCATTTACAACCAGTATTCTAACCCCCTCTTTCAAATATAACTTTTGCATATAAACAGCCGTCAAAATTGACTAGAAAAGGACATATTTCTCAGTTGTAGTACTTCGATTTTTTTCCTGTTTTGATGCTGATTAAAGCACTATCAGTCTTGTTTGCACGTTTGTTCCAATAACCCTCTCCCAAGGATCCAGAACCTGTGGATCTGGCTCCTGCCTCCATGGTGCAGGTCCTATGGTGTGGAGCTGTCTGATGGGGCAGACTTGGAGAGCCTGGCAAAGTCATCACTCCACTGGGCAGAACTGTTATGTTTTTGCTGAACAGTGCAGCTCTAGGGAAGAATATTCATTCTTGTCCTTTTTAGGCAGCACTAATTGGTCGATGAAGAGTGCAAGACTGACCTGCCTCTACTGCCTGCAGATCTTCAGGTCAGTCAGAGCATTGCATTGCACTGAGTCACACTGCACAGCTCTCCTGGCTTCAGCAAGGGCTTCTTTCAGATAGTGGCACAACACCTGAGGACTCACGCTGGACTTGGCAAATCTCAGATGTAAAATCAAATTAGCTGGTAACCTGCTGTCAGGGCACCTTCCTCTCATATGTTGTGGATGTTACCATTGACAAAACCAGGCTGATATATCCCTCTTGGAAGTTTCCCATGAAGAAAAATTACTTGTACAATTCTGTAAGCATTGTATAGCTGTAGTAGCCACAGAGCAAACATTGTGATCCTAACAGTGATTCTAACACTTATCAGTTGAGAAAGTGTCAAGATGTTCTCAATAGATCTGGATCAATACATTCCTTTTTTTTCATTGATGAAATATAGTTCAAAATGCAATTCAAAACAGGCCAGATTCAGGCATATGTATACATGACAACAAAAGGCTTGCTGGCAGTGAATAATTTTACTTTCCTCAGTTTTTTTGCTTGACAGTTTCCTCAGACATCTTTCATCCACCTTTCCACTTCACCACTGGGTTTCACATTTCTCAGAAAAAAACCTGAACAGATCTACACTTTTTTACACTATTCCAAACTGCAGACTATTAGCCTCAGGGAGATCTTATGCCTTTCCTTCCTTGAACCAGTGTAAACATGGTGAAAGCATTCCTGTTGTGGGCCTTTTTCTGTCATACTGATATGCTCTCAAACCTTTCTGGCTATTTTGTCATGGGAGATTGCAGCATTCACTTTGAAAAGTAAAGAATTCAGGAGACAAACACAGAGAAAATATCAACTACAAAGTCACTAAGTTGCAGCAGTAATACGATCAAGCAGATCAGAAAAATCTTTTATCAAATTAAAAATAATGAGCAAAACTAAGCAAAAACAATAAAAATAAGAACTTACTTGGAAAGTGATTGTTAAGTGACTTTCAATGTAAAAATTTTGTTTACAAATATTGAATATTTAATCAGGAAATATTATTCTGGTGATATGAAAGAATTTATTATGAATTACTATAATATGAATTTTTTATCATTTCAATGTATTGAGCAAACCGAACTGATTTTGTTTTCATATTAGCATTGTATCTGCCTGTGATAGAATATCTGCATCTCACAGAAGTTATGTCAACCACTCAGGCTGCGAAGCTCTTCTCCCTCAGAGGCAAAGCTTCTTGGTGGGTCCCTGCCTGGCATGTTGGGAATGACATTCGATGTGGAAAGAGAAAGAGTCTGGAGAGCAGAGAGCAGTGGGAACCCAGCAGCTCTGAACTACAGCCCACAGTGTGCCTTACAGCCCCGTGAGCTGCAGGAGGGATGGAATATTTTCTATCCAACAAAATGAAATTAAAATATTTTGACTCCCTGGTGTTCCAATGCTTTCTGTTAATAAAAAATAAACAAATTAAATAATTCAATATTTCTTTAACAAAATTAGGCATGGTTCCTCACTCTGTATTTCTTGGTGTTATAAGGTGAAGGTTGAAATTCATTGGCAGAAATTCTGGAATTTTGACTCTTGTTTGACTTCATTTGTGATCAAAAAGAATAAAGAAAAAAGAACCTTATTTTTTCATGTCTACATGAAAAATAGATCTCTTCCCTTATAACATTATTACATTGTTATGTAATTCTTGAACTAAAAACTTCCTCTGGAGAACTTCAACTGATTTAGGTTAAATGTCTTCCCCTACAGCTGACTAAAAAAATCCACTAGGCATTGAACATATTTCTCAAGGACATGAACTTCAGCTGAAGTTGCATACATAAATCTCAGGTAGGATAGAGTTCAGTTTGGTTCACAGCATATATGGAGTATTTTCATAAATGCACTAGGTAAGTGATAAATGAAAAGCAAGGTCAATCCAAAGATGAAAAAGAAAATAGAAATTGAAAAAAAAAAAGTAGAATTCTTCTTCATATGACATATTATTTCTTGCAATCCACACCCCTGAAAATTACTTTTAAGAAATTCTTGAGATAGTCGTTTTCAAAAGCAACTTGTTTCTCAATAGTCTTATCCCTTTCTAACTCATGTTTTTCTTCTGTTCACAAAGTCGGACCAAGTAGTCACGAAATAACAAAAGCTTTCCTTTTTACATCATTAATGTTGTTATCTTTCTAAGTTGTAAGACATGTTTTGTTACAAAATAACAGAGTGAGATGTTTAGCAGCAATTAATAGTTACACCCTTGCTTATTTGCAAAAGAACCTGTTATACTTTTAGTTCACATTAAGGTATTCTTTATAGCAGTGGTGTGACCTTTGCCAAGAAAAAAAAAAATGCTGAGTTCTATACAACTAGTAACTGATGAGAAAGTGGAATCTTTCGTTCTGCCAATTACAGACAGTAATTGCCATGTAATGAAGTTAATGTTTTGTAGAATTTACAACCTGATATTAATGGTGTTTCTTTGCCACCCTCTCTTATCCAACTTAATTTTTGCCCAGCTTTTTCACAACAAAAGAAACAGGACAATGTGGGAAGGCTCATTAATTCTATTTAGTTTTGATTTTCTTTTTTTTCCTCCCTTCTTTTCTCCCCGCCTCCTGGAGGTGAAAAAAGAGCCGTGCCATCAGGCCTTTACGTAAACTCTGGTTCATGTAAGGGTGAAAGTTACAGCCTCCACACAGCAGCTTGCACCACATAAATGCTCCCCTTTCAATTTCAGCTCGGGCCGTTTAATGGCCATGCCGTTTTATTGCCTTCTTGATCACCAATTACACCACCAAGAACAATGAGCCCAACACTTAAACGAGGAGGCCTCAAATTTGCCTTCATTTGCTCACGTGTTTCATAGCAACACTTTCTTTGGAAGCGCAGATCGCCTAATTACGGGGATGAAGATGGATCAGAGTTTGAAAAAGGCTCTGAGCACCAGAACAATATGCTAACCTAACTGTACTCCCTGTACTCCTACTGTATTATTGTGACCCCGAGCTGCCCTCCTAGCACTCTGCCTGACCTCCTGCCTCCAAGAGGAAGCCGTGCCTGCCCTCCCTATCTCCAGAGTGTCACTGCAGAATTTGGGAGGGTGCCGCTGAGACTGGTGACAATGGAATCTAGGAAAAATAAATCATAAGACAGAAACTAGACAAATTGAGGAACCACAGGATACCAAAAGCATTTCCACGTTATTTTGTTTTGCCGCTAATGGCTGAAACGAATAAATCAGGATGTGTTAACTGCAGTGTGCTTCCCAGGGCAAATGCTAAATGCTTTACTTTCTTTGTTAGGAGCTAATAGCAGGGCTGAGGTATTGTAGATGCTCACTACTCTACCAGGAATTTGAAGGGACAGTTAATACACTGAAAGTAAACACAATTGCAATATGTGGTAAAAATAAAAAAAAAAAAAAAGAAAAAAAAAAAAACTAAATGGAATAAAGTTATATACAAGTTCAAAGACTAGCATTGTGGAAATTAGAGATATTTTTCCTGTTTAGCAATATATCTTAATGTGAATTTGTTCCATATATCTGCTTACATAAACCAGTCACCTAACTCTTTTGCAGCTTCCTTGCTGCAAAGTGCCACTGGAAAAAATATTACTACCCCGGAATTAAACAATCAGTGTGTTTACTACACACACTCCATCCAATTTGTAGGATCTACCCTCCAATTCCGGTGCTCCTTCATTCTGAGGGATGTGCCACCAGAACTAATCCACTGAGGTAAAAGTTAGATTACAGAAATTCATCACCATGGAAATATTTATAAAATTACTTCTGGAACCATGCATAAGTATTAGCACAGGTCGACTCAGGTTTTGTAATGATATTAAAAAAAAAATACTTTTTTTTTTCCTGTTTCTTTAGGTTTTCAAATTTTTCTAACTGAAGTTAGTTCTTACCTAACCATTAATTAATACCTAACAATTAATGTATGTTGTTAACTTTACATTCTGTGTGCAGTCCAGGAAATATGCAGTAGTAGTTAATAAGTATTTGAAGAATTGAGGCCTTTGTTGGAGAGTGAAAAAAATGCGTGGGCTAATTGTTACAAGAGAATTACACAGTAATAAACACAATTAAACTTTTGCTGCAGGGAAAGAATCAAGATTCATTTTCAATTTTAACTTTCATGCTTATCTGCCAAGACTTGAAATATGTAAACTTTACATTATAATAGTGTGAGGCTTTGTATCCTGATCTTCCATATGAAATAAAGCAGAAAATTCAAAGCTTATGGACTTGGGTAGCCAGAACTGCTCCATTTTCTCACTGAGATCTTGCTGTTACAAAGTGCAGCAATCTCACAGCAGAAGTATGAGTTCTCTTCATATGATCAAGATTTCAGAAAAGGAAAAGCTATTCCGATCATAAAATCCAGACAAATATAACACTTCTGTATTAGAAATAGTTTAGTGACAATGTTTACTGACTGCATTTTTAAAACATCAGAAATTCCAGTAAAATAGGTGCTCAGTGCATTCAAGCTGTAAAGAATTAAAATTGTATTATAGTTTTTCTTACTCCTGTGCATAAAGGTACTATCCAAAATATGGAAAAGCCAAGGAAAACATTAAAAATTATATATTAATTTGGGGTTTATGACAGCATATAAAATAATGTTTTGAATAAAAAATGTGTTTTCACCTGCCATGACTCATAAATACTTGAACACATTTTCTAATACATTCTCAGAATTGACAAATAGCATGCAAAAAATTCAGAAATAAAAGATAAGAAGCATATGAGCAATTAAGGAAAGAAACATTTAATAGCAATATAAATTTGGCAAGCTGAAAGACATTTATTGCAATAAGTGCAAACAAATGGATATATAGCACATAATAATGTGGAAGGTTGGGATGCAAAAGGAGAAAGGCATCTTTTAAAATTAAACTGAAACACAGACAATCATAAAATGTTGTAAATTCACTAAATGCAGACCATGAGAAGCTGACTATAGGGGAATCCCATGCTCCCAGCCCAATGTAGACTTTCAGAAAATGCTCTCACCAAACAATCTGGCTCCCATCACACTTATACAGAAAGCAACTGAACCAAGATATCTTAAATGCAAAATCACATGAGACCTAAATGATATTTAAATGTCAAATAGCCTCTCTTAAACCACCATGAATATGCTCTGAGTGTATGGAAACATCTTGCTTTTATTTTTTTTTTGTGAATTCCAATAGCAGAGCAATTAGGGTGAACAACAGTGCTAAGTAATGTGTTATTGTGATTCAGAGACTTCATGTCATCACAGGTATTTCAAAACAGAAGTACCAGACAAAAACAGCAGTTGTATTTTAGAGTCACTTAATTACACAATGCTCAGAGTTTTTATATTAACCTTTGTGATCTTATAATTGTCATTTTAATGTAAAATTAGATGTTTTCTAAGTAAACACATGCATAAACATTTGAGACTTGAAAATCTACCAAGGGTAGGTTGTACCTCTAAGGCGAGTTCTGAGAAAAACTCTCCCTAGAGAGAACAGTCCAATAGGGGTTGTACTTTGAAAATTGCAGCAAGATAGCTGCCATGATCTAAAACACACTCCAAAATGGAGTTTAAAACATTTTTGTCAAACCCAACTTTAATGCTTGCTGGTAAGAATAAGTGCTTTGTCTTCTGAGCTTTTTGATTGCTTGGCTGATGAAAATATAAGGACTTGCATCTCTAAGCAGAAGGCACAAAGTCTCCTTATGATGTGTTTAGCTTCAGAAGTCAGTAAATTGAAATCCAAACTTGTTTGCCAGATATTTTAATTTGTCTACAGCTGTCCTTGTGGGTAGGGTGGGGCAGATGAAAGCATCCTGATGCAGAACTCTTTCCCAAGCTACAGCTGGCAGGTTGGCTCAGACATCTGCAAGTGTCTGTGCACTGGAGTGTGTGGTGGAGCCAGAGAGGGAGGGAGAAAAGAGTACTGAAAAGACAAATGTTTAGAAATTATTTCACTTGTCTGGTATGTAATTTGGTTTTGACTTACGAACACGTTGGGCTTTTCTAACTGTAGAAATTCATCAGAAGCAATACTTTGAGGGGAGGTTTTTATTTCCCATCTTCCAGGCTGCATTGATACCCAATGGAACATGCACATATTCAGCAGCTTCCCATCCCAAAAGTATTAGAGCAAAACATTTGCTTTTGTATGGTTGTGATCTTCTTGGCAGGGAAATTAAGAGCTGTATGATAGCAGGAATACTCTTTTCTTTTTTTCCTTTTGCTTTTTTTTTTTTTTTTTTTACTGGGAAAGAGGGCTACCTCAAGGCACTGACATGGTACTTCATTTTGCTGTGTGTTACTCAACAAATCATTGTCATACGAACTCATGAGAAACCTCATATGGGTTCTGATCTTTGCTTTAAAGAACACGGTTTTGAGGAGCATGTGACCACAATGCCAAGGTAAGAGAAGTCTGGAAAGAGACTAGTTAAAAACTGGCCAGATTTCGTGGCTCAAAGGACAATAATGAGTGGCCCAACATCTAAATAGCAAGCAATGAGCAATACTGGACTGATCCTGCTCAGTCGCTTGACTAAAAAAAAACCAGTATGATAAAATTAAAAGCAAACTTGCAAATACTAAACTGGAGACCAGGATGGAAATTTGCCATAGAGCTTTAGTCCAGAGTGATTCTGATATTTGAAGTTTAGGTCAAGAGAATATATCCTCAAGTTCAATGAGGATATATGCAAAGTTCTGCACCTGCACCAAATAGGCACCATTTTAGAACCAGCAAACTTAATATCAGCCCAGAAGAAAGGCCATGAGGGTACAGTGGATATCAGACAGAACTGGAGTTAACAGTACACACTCTTCACAAATGGTATATGCCACACCTGTTTAGTTTTGGCCAGCCTAGTGCAAAAGAGGTGTTGAAAAATTCACAAGTGCCCAGTAGTAGGTTATTAAGACAATTAGGACTATTAATAAGCCTATCTCCTTCAAGGAGATACTGAGTAAAGCTTAATCCAGAACTCGGGAGTTTAAGGGCAGGAATCTGTGAGCAGCCTACACCTGGATGAAGGACTGAGAATAATGGAGACAGGTGTTTTCAGCAGTGACAAATGATATTACAGGGAGAAATGACCACATGTCATGGTTTGAGATATTGAGACTGAATATTAGAAAAAGTATTCTCCACTAAGACTCTAAGTAGAGTAAAACTGAAACAGAATGATCAGCAGAATGGTACCCAAATGTATAGTAGAATCTCCATCCTTGAAAGTTCACAAAACTTGGCTGGAAACTTGGTGACCTGTTCTAGTGTTGGCAGTATTAATCCCTTCACTGGGACTAGATGATCTCAAGAGCTCCCTTCTAGCCAGCACTTCTATGATTTTATGAAGAAGCCTGGTAGAAAAGCAAATGTAGAATAGAAAAGTAAGTGTGCTGCACTGAAAAGGGGAAAAAGAGATTGATAAGATAAAAGATAAAGATTAAACTTTTGTAGTGAAAAATAGCTATTATCTTCTCAAGCACCAAAGGGGAAAGCTTGAATTAGCTAGGGCTGGTGCTGGAAAAGTGTTTGTATACATGAGTAGTCATAGGGACAAGGGCAGGTAAATCAATCTACAGATGAGAAGCAGGATGCATGGGAGAGAACTGAGGTTGTGGACCAACACAAGGAATAGACAGGTCAATGTAAATAGGGAAGTTCCCATTTAAAAGAACCAACAGGCATGTAACAAAAACACCCACACAGCAAAAATCACAAAGGCTATGCACATGAACCTGGAAATCATCCTGAAAACAGTCGGTGTGAAAGAAACTGCTGATCAGCCTTTGGCTGTGTCACCAGAAAATTTTCACTGCAGTGCAGCAAGAGTTACTAAACCAAGAAAATAAAGTGCTTTAACGATGCTCTGTCATGGTTTAGGTATGGTATTCCCCAATTTAGCACTCCCACTAAAAAGACCATGCACCACTCCCCTTCCTGCCCCTCCAACGGAAGGCACAAAAGGCAGAGATCATGGGTGGAGATAAGAAAAATTTTCTGGAAACAGCAATAAGACAAGAAAACAGAACAGTAATGGAGAGAATTCAAAATATCCATGGATAGGTACATGTTTTTCTTAGTGACAGTCTTACTGTGACTCATAAGAATAATTTTAAAAATAAATAGAATGAGAAATAAGAATTAATCAAATGGTGTCTCTTCTTCTGGGCTTAGAGAATGCTATTAAAGTGAAGTAACTTAAGTGTAGGAAACAATGGATAGAGAGAAAGAAAAACATATAGCATCAATACACATGAGAACATATAAATTTCACAAAATCAGTGATAAGGCTGTTCTTTCACTGGGAAACAGAACTAGCACTTTGATCAAATAGCAAGGACATGCCTCAGAAAAACAGAAAATCCTGAACTACCAGTGCAAGAAATATAATATTGACTAACTGTATCTGAAAGTACAGCTCTAAAGCTGATAAGGCTGTATTTGGAGAAGTTAACCCACAATTTTTGGAAGTCTAACAAGGTTAATAGTCCTGCCCATCATAGAGAAGCTTAAACAGCAACTGCTGCAGAAGTCTGGTAGGGTGATTGGAAATCTTTTGGAAAAAAGTAAAACTCACTTTCCTAAGCTTTTTAAGCTAATGAAAGAGATAGCTGGCATGAATGTTACCTAGAAGCACAGAAAGAACAAAAAGGGAGGAAAGTTACTTAAATTAAAAGACAGTGTTGAGGTAAATGGGACTTTAAATGAAGCCTTTTCTTCTTGTGTGTGAAATTAGATTTATAGTTTTAAAAGAAATCAGGTTATGAAACAATCTTCCAATAGTGGAGGATGAAGTCAAAAACTAATCACTTTTCAAATTGGAATTCTGATTTTTTTGAATTTTATATCAGAATTTAATATCTCCTGCACAAAAGACTGAAATCTATGATTCAGA
This sequence comes from Chaetops frenatus, assembly GCA_013400775.1. Lineage (NCBI taxonomy): Eukaryota > Metazoa > Chordata > Aves > Passeriformes > Picathartidae > Chaetops > Chaetops frenatus. The sequence continues at coordinate 22,612 of VZTR01010042.1, read as the reverse complement.
AAGTTCTTTAGTTCCTCTTTTACTTTATTCTTGTTTCATTATCATCAACTTTCAATGCCACAACCTTCAACAAAGACAGGTATACGTTTCAGTCTGGGAACCTCTTTGTAGTTTTTATGGAAGCAAGGTAAGACCTAGAGCACTGATTATAGACAATACCTTCACCAGAGACTTTGCTTCTTTTAGAGGAATTAAGAACACTCACAAAAAGAGGAAGAAAATGCTGAAGTTTTATTGTTTCCATGTAATCTTTGATGATGTATAAAAACAGATACGGTTAAACACAGTTTAACTTAATCCTTGCCTTTCATGAAATGGTTTAATCATGACTTCCATTCTGAAGTAGGATCTGATATCCCTCATATGTAATAAGTAGTATCTTGTAAAGTCATCATAATCAGGTGGAGTGTCAGGTGACTGGAAAAAGGGAAAGATTGGGCCTATCTTTTATAAGGGTGGAAAGTAGGACCCTGGGAACTACCAACCTGTCAGCCTTACCTCTGTGCCCAGGAAGATCACAGAAGAGATCCTTAGAAGCTATACTGAGGTACAGAGGGGACAGGGATGCAATTGGAGGCAGCCAGTACAGCTTCACCAAGGACAAGCCTTGCCTGACCAACCCAGCAGACTTCTGTGATGGAGTGGATACATCAGTAAACAGGGACAGGGCTACAGATGTCATTCATCTGGACTGCTGTAAAGCATTTGATGTGGTCTCTCACAACTTGCTTCTCCCTAAATTGGAGAGAAGAGGATTCAGTGGGTGGACTGTTAGATGGATAAGGAATTGGTTTCACAGTTGATTCTAGAAGGTAGTGGTCAACATTCAGAATCCCAGTGGATATCAGTGACAAGTGGAGTCCTTCAGGGGCTTATATTGGGACTGGTGATATTTCATGTCTTCATTAATGGCATAGATAAAGGGATCCAATGTACCTTCAGCAAATTTGCAGATGACACTAAGTTGAGTGGTGCAGCTGACACGTCCTGGAGGGCTCAGTGACAAGTGGAGTCCTTCAGGGGTTTATATTGGGACTGGTGATATTTCATGTCTTCATTAATGGCATAGATAAAGGGATCCAATGTNCTACAGATGTCATTCATCTGGACTGCTGTAAAGCATTTGATGTGGTCTCTCACAACTTGCTTCTCCCTAAATTGGAGAGAAGAGGATTCAGTGGGTGGACTGTTAGATGGATAAGGAATTGGTTTCACAGTTGATTCTAGAAGGTAGTGGTCAACATTCAGAATCCCAGTGGATATCAGTGACAAGTGGAGTCCTTCAGGGGTTTATATTGGGACTGGTGATATTTCATGTCTTCATTAATGGCATAGATAAAGGGATCCAATGTACCTTCAGCAAATTTGCAGATGACACTAAGTTGAGTGGTGCAGCTGACACGTCCTGGAGGGCAGGATGCCATCTAGAGGGACCTGGACAGGCTTGAGAAGTGAGCCCATGAGAATCTCATGATGTTTTAACAAGACCAAGCGCAAGATGCTGCGCCTGGGTTGGGGCAACCCTTACTATCAATACAGGCTGGGGGATGAACAGGTCAAGAGCTGCCATTCTGAGAAGGATTTGGGGGTGTTGGTGGATGAGAGGCTGGACATGAGCCAGCCATGTGCACTTGCAGACCATAAAGCCAACTATGTCTGCTTTGCATCCAAAGCAGTGTGGCCAGCAGGTTGAGGGAGGTGACTCTGCTCCTTTACTCCTGCTTGGTGAGACACTACCTGGAACACTGCATCCAGCTCTGGGGTTCTCAGCACCCGAAGGACATGGAGCTGTTGGACTAAGTCCAGAGGAGGCCACCAATATGATCAGAGGGATGGAGCATCCCTCCTAGGAGGAGAGGCTAGCAGAATTGAGGTTATTCAGCCTGGAAAAGACAAGGCTTTGGGGTGACTGAATTGTGTCCTTTCAGTATCTAAAGGGAACCTACAAGAAAGACAGAGAGAGACTTTTTGCGCGGGTATAAAGACAGGACAAGTGGGAGTGGTTTCAAACCGAAAGAGAATATGTTTAGGTTAGATATTAGGAAGAAACTCTTT
>VZTR01010039.1:0-28681 GCA_013400775.1 Chaetops frenatus | reverse complement strand
TTATCCTATTGCTGGCACATTCTCTTGGCACCCTCTCTTCAGATCTCTTCAGATAGTTCCTGACATTGATGTGATCCCCTTTCAGTTTTCTCTTCTCAATACTGAACAGGCCCAAATCTCTCAGCCTTTCCTCCTAAGAGAGATTCTCCAGTTCCCTAATCACCTTTGTCACTCTCCAGTGGATTCACTTCAGGATTTCATGTCTCTCTTGTACCGAAGAGCCCAGATCTGGGCACAGCACTCCAGATGTATCCTTATCAGATCTAAGTGGTGGGACAGGATCATCTCTGTCAAACTGCTGCCAATGCTCTTCCTAATGCCCTCCAGAACATCCATTGGCTTTTTTGGCCAAGGGACACCCTGCTGGCTTATGGACAGTTTGCTGTCCATCAGGATCCCCAGATCTGTCTTCACAGAGCTGTTTCCCAGTGGGTCAGTCCCAGCCTGTACTGGTGCCTGAGTGTTTATTCCTCCCACTGTTCTGGACTTTGCACTTGAAATTCAGATGGTTCTTCTCTGCCCATCTCTCTAGCTTGTCAAGATCCTTCTGGGTGGCAGCACAGCCTTCTGGGATACTGACCACTCCTCCCAGCTTTGTGTTGTCAGTGAACTTGCATCTGTCCCTTCAACCAAGTCATTGATCAATGTGTTAGTCAGTACTGCACTCAATATTGAACATTCAGGAACACTACTAGAGACAGATCTCCAACTAGACCATCTGCCACCGATTATGACTCTCTGATATCTACTGTTCAGCCAGATCTCAAATCATTCGAAATACACCTTACCCTGTCTGCATTTCCTGAGTCTTCCTATGTGGAAGTAGTGACAGACAGTATTGAAAGCCTTGATGAAGACAAGGCAGAAAATACCCACTGCTTTCCCCTTACCCATCCAGGTAGGAGTCTCATTATAGAAGGCAATCAGGTTGGACAAGCATATTTTCCCTTTAGTGAGTCCGTCTGGACTACTCCTCCTCACCAGTATTTCATGCAGATAGATGGCCTCCAGAATAAGGTGCTCCATCAAATTTCCAGGGATTGAGGTGAGGCTAACTGTGCAGTAGTACACTGAGTTTTTCTTCTTGCCCTTTTTGATGACTGAGGTGACATTTGATTTCCTGCAGTCACTACTCCTTATCACCAGAACTTTTCAAAGGTGACCATGAGCAGCCCAGCTTTGGTGTTCATCAGCAGAATCTGTGGACTTGTGGATGCCTGGTTTGCCTGACTCCAACCCAGTCTTCCTTGACCAAGGGAAAGTCTTTCTTCCACCCTTCCTTCTCCCTAGTCTCCGAGGCTGGGAATTCCTGAGGGCTGGTCTTGTCAGTGATGATTGATGCAAAGAAGATGTTGTCTGCCTTCTCTGCACCCTCCATAACCATATTTAGTACAGTGCCTCATTTTCCTTAGTCTTTCTTTTGTAATTGAATATTTGAAAAATCGCTTCTTACTGTCCTTGACAGCATTGTCCAGAGTTAACTATCCCTCCTACCACCTATGTGTTTTCTGCTTGTACTAGAATACTAACAGGAGTTTCTTTTTCATCCATATAGGCCTTTCCTCAATTTCTTACTTATCAAGGTATGCCCTTCTTCTCCTGGAGAAAGTGATACTTGACTATTGACCAAATGTCTTGGACCCTCTTCCCTGCATGGTGCATTCCCATGGAATTCATATCCCTGAAGAGGCCAAAGCTAGCTCTCCTGAAATGCGTGGTTGTGATTTTATTTACTGTCCTTCTTCCTCCTCATCTGATACTGAGCTCCACATTTTCATGGTCACTACAGCCAAGGCTACCCCCAACCTTCACATATCCAACCAGGCCTTCCCTGTTTGTTAGTGTAAGGTTAAGCAGCACACCATTCCTTGTTATTCCTTCACCACCTATGCAAGGAAGTTATCACCCATGTTTTCCAGGAACTTCCTGGGTCCTTTGTGCCCCACTGTGCTGCTTTTCCAGCAGATTAAAGAATGGCTGATCTCCCCCACAAGAATCAGGGCTACTGGCTGTACGGCTATTTCCAACTGCCTGTAGAAGGCCTCACTGACCTCCTCCTCCTGATCAAGCGGCCTGCTGCAAACATCCTCAACACCATCACACTTAATAGTCTGACCTTTAGTCTTAAGCTAAAGACTCTCAACTCACCCATCATCCACTCTAAGACAGAGCAACTGCAGTTACCAGTCATGCTGATTGAATCTACGCATTCTTAGAGGCTGTAAAATCAGATCCTTTCTTCCCCCTCCAGAACACTCAGATGAAACAAATCTAAAAATTTTGGCCTAACCTCTCTAAATACTTATTTCACAAATACAAAATTAGGATATTAATCCCTTTCTTTTAGAAGAGATCTTTAAGATCTCTTTTTTACCTCTTTTTTATCTCTTTTAAAAAGAGATTATCTTTAAATCTCTTGTAAAGAGATATAGCTGTGCAGCTGAAATGTACTATATAATTGCTAAATAATACCTTTATTATAGGTGTGGAGTCAAACACTTTTCCATACTTTCCAATTGCTTTTGCCACAGAAGGTCATAATCTTTCTGGACAGCTGGTAGGGCTTTGCTGCACCTTTTTTTCCTATTTCTTATGCATTTTACCAAGCACAGAAAGTCTAGCCATGGCAATCCTTACTTCTATCTTCTACATTTTTTTCTTTGGACTCATAAATATAGCTGTTGTTTGTTGTTGTTACTGTTGCTACAACCCATTCCCTTGAGATCTGCACAGAGATATGTTAAGGTTAGATATGGCTCATGTTTCTTTGATAATATTGTCTTCAAATTTCCAAAAGAAGGGTGGTGTTTGGGTGGGAAAAAACACTTAGAAGGCTTTGAGAGGAAACGAGAGAGGGGTGATGGAAAACGGGAACCTCCCTGAGTTGTTTGAATGCACACTTGAAATACTGGTCACTTTCTTTCCTGAAAGCTTGTTTTTGTCTCACTTCTAAATAACGTTGAATTTTCACTGCCAGTCTAAGTTCCACTAATTTTTACTCTTTCCACTTCTATAGTGAGCTACCTGGTATTGTCATTGGGGTTCCATAATCCCTTTTTTTTTTTACAGAGACACATGTATTGCAATCAGCATAGAACAGTGTTTCAAAAGAGCTTCTGCTGTAACTGGGGTGGATATTGGCCCTCCCTCAGGTATGCTGACAGTTGGAAAGAATACGGTTGCCTCTTTTATCAGGAGGAACATTAGCTTCATCATTTTCCACTATGAACAAAATTCTATAGCAGCATATAAAATTTATTTTTCGCATTGCTTTTACTTTCTTAACACCAAAGTGAAGAGGTGCAAGACAATACTTATAAAATTTGTCCGCTATATTTCAGATAGTCTTCATTTTAGAGGCATACAAATCTGAAGCAAAGTAGCTATATTTATATAAGAATCTCAATAAAGCTCTGTTGCATTAAGTCCTTGTTCAAATCTTCATTCAACTGGATACACCTTTCTGCTTGTCTGGAATCCTACACTAATGCTAGTCAAATGGAGTTGAGTATTTTTATAGTACTAATGCTGGTCCCAAAATTAGTCCAATGTAGAATAACACAGTTTACTGGAGATAATCTGTTTTGTTTCAGGAGGTGTTGAATGAGCAATATTCTTTTAGATTAATTTTGTGAATGTCTAACTTTGTCATTTTACTGTTTCTTCTACATGGTATATACTTTTGTAACTTTGTCTGATGTTGTTTGGACTTTCCTGTCACAGAACTGAAGTCTTTTAAATAGCAACTAGCAAATTATTGTTATGCATGGTGGAGTGAGAGCTGTAATGGACCTTAACATGGCAATATCAGATGGTTGATCTGTTTTTCTGGGTGTTCCCTGCTGGCCAGGAAAACCACCCTGACTGCCACTATTATTTTTCTAATGAATATAGTAATGGATTGATTCACAGAATATCGTTGGAGATTTGGTTTTGGCTTGATGTCTTCTTCCAGCTGCAGTGACCAAGCTCAGGGCTTGCTAATAGGTAAACTCAGGCAGTAGTCCTGATATGCGTACCTTATTCTCTCTTTTTCTCTGATATTCTTGCATCTCCCTTGTGCCTTGCTTTCCCATACTGGTCTCTTTCTTAGTAAACAATCCTGAATCATTCTTAGATGGTCATGGTTCAGATCCATCTTTGTCCAAATTTGGTATTTCTGATATAATTATCCAAGTATTCTTAGTTTTATATGTTATTACTGACATAATAACACTGATATTGTTGATCTTTGAAGAAAATCCATTTGGAAGTCCCTAGTGCTCCCCTCCAGAAACCTCTGGAGTCTGGCACATTAACTTTCCATTTTCATGGGAGATCTTCACATCGTTCATGGTATTGACTGTAAATTGTCAGCTTCTCAACTGGTGCCTGTTACGTTCACAATTTTCTTATGTTGAGTCTTGTAGTCTTCAGTGTTCTTAGTGCCATCTTACGCCAGGTTCTAGTTACAGAGCTATCATTTGCCTGCATCTTTAAGACATCTACTACGAATTTTCACCAGAAAGCATAAGAAATAAAACATAAGTCTTTTCAGACCAGAAACATACTCTAACACTGATAATAATGAAATTGTCATTGCAGAGAGGATTTATGCTGGCTTCACAAATATCAAACACTTATCAAAATTCTTATAAAATAAAATATCTCACAAAATTAATTTAGTCCATTAGTCAAAAATATTTTAATATTTATTTTACAGGCCATTGCAATCTTCATTTCTTTGTGAGTGTTTCAACTACAGACTGCATTAACACAGCAAGTTATTCTAAATTATAGAATAGTATTAAACTACTTTGGAATCATTATTAAGAAGTACATAGCTATGTTTAAACATTTATTTGTGTTGTAGACCCTGGTGTTACAGGTGTCCTGGTGTTATAGACCTATATGTACACTTTTACCATTGTTCTCAAATGCCTGAATAACCTAATGTACATGAAAGGATCAACTATTATAAATGTCATGTGGAGCATTATACTAATAACTTCTTATTGATGGTGGATTTCTCAACACCATGCTGAAAGGCTGCTGGCAGAACATTTACATGTCTCCATAAAACTTCAGTTTTATATAACTTTACTCTTAAATATTAGAAATTCTTCCCTACCTACAAAACTCCTATGCAATTTCTTTATAAATACCTCTGGATTAATTTAACATCATAGAAAGGGATATTCGTGATATTCTGCTGTAATGTGAGTTAATAATGTGCAAGTTTTCATCTCTTTTTTAACACGCCACTCTGATCTGGCCTATATAGTTGCTAATTTTCCCTTGACTGGTGACTGTAATTTCTATCAGTTAGATGGGTTTCCTGACGTACACAAGCAGCCATTAGCATAGAGGTCAACAAACTTATCGCCATTTAGAGGACCTGAGTCAGACATTGAGCAGCTGGTCTCTAGAAATGACAACCTTGTGCCCCAGCTTAATCTTCATTCTGACGAAAACATCTGATTACAAATATGCTCCCACTTAAGATTCATTATGTAGTTAATGATTGCACAAAAATGTAAAGGACAGAGAGAGACTTTTGTTTCTCCCTGATTTTGACTCATCCCATTTATTTTCCCCCTCTATTTTTTGTTCGATGGTTTGCTTGTGTTTTGTTTTTGTTTTCTGCTAGTGGGTTGTTTGTTGGGTTTTTTATGTTTAGAAGTGTTTTTTGGAACTGTTGTTCCCTGTTCCCTATTTTCAGTAAGTTCTTCCTATATGTGCTGCCATAGAAGACTTGTAGTGATTTTTGGCATCATAAGACGCTCCTTTTTTTTGAGGGGACAGCTAGATTTTAGTGGAATATCTTGTTAAAGGTATTTAAAAAATACAACAGAGGACACTGATATTGATGAGTACTTTATTCTCAATATTAGCACAACTTCTGAAGTAAAAGGGCATTCCCTCTGCTTGAGAGACCTATGATGATAACATTTTTATCATGTCAAATCAGTGTGTCATCTCCAAGAGTGCAAACATACACTTTTGTAAGGAAGCAGATACAGAATCTATTTGCATGAAAATAAATTTGGTCATAATGATAAGTACTGATTGGACAGTCAGACCTGCAGTGTAGAAAAATCAGACACATATTTCAATCACTGATATGGTAGAAACATTGGCCCTTATGCCTGCAATATAATATAATTTTCAGGGCAATTCATCCCTCATTCTGGAAAAAAACCCAAAAAAACCAGTGGTGATAAAGGCCTTTAAAAACCAACAGAGATACATAGGCTCATTTCATACTTTCTACTGAATAATATTCAAATAAGAAAGCATTTTGATCTTTATTGTCACATATGAAGTAAAAATACCCACAGTAAGGGATATGAACTTGCTTCTAGTTATTTCAGCTGTCTATTTCCATCTGCTTTAGGTTACTGATATCAAAGTTACAAATATGCATTAATATTTAGATCAGTCTTAGAAATATAAATCCATTTTAATTTCCATTTCCTTAGCACACTTGCATAGTGATAGTAACATTTACAAATTAATTAATCTTCTAGAACTAGTCAGCAATATTACGTGCAAAAGTGCTTCCAGTCAAGAATTAAATTAGCAAGTGTTCTACCACAGTATGAATTTCACGTTGATTGAATGTGTACAGAATGTAACCTCACCTTGCCTCGCCTCGCCTCCACGCGCCTCTCTGCGCCTCGCCTCACAGCGCCTCGCCCTGCCTTCCCTCGCCTTCCCTTCCCGCACCTTTCCTTCCCTTCCCACACCTTCCTTTCCTGCACCTTCCCTCCCCCTCCGCCTCCTCTTCCCCCTCAACAAATACTGAAAATTGAACCACAAACTATGTGATAATATGTTAAAATCCTTTTACTTTTGAAAAAAAAAAGATAAATTTTATGTTTTATGAACAAAAAAATTTAACACTGGTTGTAGAATCCTTCATAACCCTACAACTATCAGGCTCTTAGTAGTTACCAGAATGCCTGGTAGAGGACTGATTCTGAAAGTCCTGTTTAGTTTCAAGTTTTCTTCTGGCAGCACTGTATTTTGCCTAAAATAGTTTTCCACTCTATAATTTACAAATACATTTTTTCACTTTTTTTAGTTCATCCTTCTTTCATCCCACACTCAATCCTAGCCAAAACTGAGGCAAACTATGCTTAGCTATGAACTTTGTCTAAATTATTCTTAACTCTTCCTTGTAGATTCTGTGCCTATTCTATGAACAATTCTTTCTGTTCTACTTTCTTGCTTAGACTTTTTCAACCTGACTTTTAGGTATTCTCAGTGCTTTCCAATGACTAAAAAGAAGTGTTTCTTTGTCGAGCAATCCTTTATGTCTTTTATAGTATTTCTACTTGCATTTAATATCCTTTTTGAAGTTATTATTTAGCTAATTAGATTTTAAAAGGCTCCACAGACGTTTTTCCCCTTGGCTGGGGTATAAATTTTAGATTGTTTTTTTACTTTTGTCAGTGCAGCTGTCCTTATCAACCAGTACTCTTAATTTCTCATAATCTGTCCTTTTGAAATTGAGAACCTTAGGGCACAGTCATACATTCATTTTTGAAATAGATGTAGCAATTTAAAATGTCATTACCCTATGGCTAGTCATTAATACCCTTCAGTTGTTTGAAATTTTTGGAGCCTTAGCTATGGGGACTGATATCTGATGACATGAGCATTTCTAAGGTTTGCTTGAATTACCCTCAGCCACACTTTACATGGGTCTATTTTACTTTGTACTGAAATGTACTTTCACAACGACTTACTGACTCTCAGCTTAAAGGGTGGTTACTAATTCCTGGAGAGTAATAATAGCACGCAGTGGTCAACATCAGGGAACTGCAGGAACTTTGGGTTGTACCTCCTCCAGTCTCCCTCTGTGAGTGGGACAGGAGCCCACCCCAAATCAAGTCAGGAACAACCATGTCCAGTCAAGGCTGGAAAACTTTTGAAGAATATTTTACAACAGAATGGGGCTGTCCATTTAGTTTCAGACACATTTATCTCCATCATTACATGACAGTGAAACTATATGAGTTTGAACAATTGCAATTACAATGGTAATCTGTGAGAAATCTTTGTGCCTGAGTCATCTGCAGCTGCTTATGTGTTTTAAAAACAATGTAATTTCTCTGCATATTCTCCCTGGTTCCTCTTAGATAAAACTGACAAACTGCAATGTCAGCACTGGATGGGAAACTAAAGGTTAGAGTTCTCTGCAAAATGAAAATTTTCCTATATTTTATCTCCTTTTCAGAGAGATTTTGACAAATAGGTAAATTTTATTTTTTTTTTCTGTCTTTGCTTCCCAGGAAATAGAACTTACTTGCTTTTCAATAGTGATCCATAATTGAGTTAGGAAAACAGTGTCACAGTTGGGCAAAAATATTTTCGCAACATAGGCCTTTCCTGGGAAGGCGTTTTAGCTTCAGAAGCATTTAAAATAGCAATTACAAATTGAAAGAGAATAACATTAAAATGCTGGGATCCAGAGAAGAATATACTTTAGAGAAATAAAAAATTCACTCTTCTATACAGTCTCCTGAGAAATTTGAAACAGATCTATCTGCTTTAGACATGTGCATTTTGCTATGTACTTTCTTCCCCCAAGGCTGAAAGTCAGGATTATAATGAAATGACACATAACAGAGTGTAATGAAATATTTTTCTTCACAGCTATAAGGAAAGGGATGACCAGGTAGAGAAATCTGGAGCTGATGAAGGTTGAAAAGAAAATAATGAAAATTAACTGCACAGCAATTTATTGGTTTGGACAACTTATTTATCTCTTTGTATAGTAGAAAGGTTCAGATTTTTGTAAGTCTCCACATAAGAATTCTCATGCTTCCACAACTTTTAGATACAGATCTGTTTTCTTTGCTAATTTTAGAAATGCACACTAAAATGTTCAAAGAATTACAATTTATTATGTTAAAGAGGATAGCAGCAAATTATTGTGCAACGAACAAAAATATTTGCTGTTCTCTCTGTTCTTTTATTGGCTTGCATTGGTTTCTTGTCCTCTTGTGGGAAAGCAGAAACAATAGCCCCGTGTTCCATGTAGCCAACTGAAATGCCTGGAACAGATGGAGGTACCATTATGTGAACAACTCAGCAGCCAAAATTTGTTTGCATAATCTGTTTGGGATATGCCCATGGATGTTAATATCTATTTATAATCACTCATGAATCTTTCCCAACTTATGTATATATAATTGGGGTGGATTCATAAATTATTTCTGAACAAAGAACTGAGCTGAATTGTCAGATGAATTATCTACAGCAGGTAATTTAACCTAGTTATTAAAGGTCTCGTATTTTGAGATTAATGTTATTTGGGTCCACTTGTCTAATGGCATTTTTAATAAGATCATATTCAAAAAGTCCTTTATTACTACTTTTTTATTCAAGCCATATTGGTTCTTATCATGCTCCGTATGTCAAAATATGCATTAAAATAATACACTAAATTAAAAAGTCTTTTACTCTGTGAAAATTCTAAGCAAACAGAGAATGGTTTTTCTGTTACAGAATCTTTTCTTTAAGAGGACAAGAATAATAAAAAATAAAATTCCACAGCACGGAAACAGTTGAATGTATCACTAAATGTCCATCAGATTCTCTGAACAGGTCATTGCCAAGCTAGTGAATTTCTTGGTTGGTTACACATCCTCATTTTCATTTCAAGATGCCACAGAAAGCATTCACTGCTAGGCAGCAATTAGTACTTAATCAGGTTTTATGGCTGAAATATTTGTCAGCAGCAATGGAGAGGAATCATTTGCTTCGTTTCTGAAGTTCAGCACTGTACTCTATGTAAAGTGATGCTCATTAGCATTCAGAACCATTGCATGGACAGCCTTTCCAGTGCTTGTTCTCAGATGGCTCTTTTTATCACTAGGAATGATTAGTGTCCTTACAAAGAGGCTCTTCAGATTTTTTTCTCAAGTACAAATTTCCTGTTGTTGTTTATAGAACATTTGTTTCTAGTTCTTTAGCTGTAGATAGGATTTCTAGGTTAAAAACATAAAAATATTCTTCCTTTTTCTGGCAACTCATCTCAACTTCTAGATGGAGCTATGCCTTCTGAGATCCAAAACACGTCCCTGTGGAACACAGAAATGCACACAGACTGACTGAATATTACAAACTATTCAGGTTTTCCTTACTGTAAGGAAGAAAAGGATTGATATATCCTCCATTTCTGTGGATCAGGAAAGAAAGATAAGTGTAGAATAGAAGCAAGAAAATAGAACGTACCCTGCCCCCATCTTTCCATGAGAGACATGGAGCAGTTTCAGAAAAAGGGAAGAGAAAATCAAGCAAATAGTTGTGTTGCAGAATTCAAATGGTGCCTATGCTTGTTTCCTCTGTTATAGATGTTAACAGCAATAGCTGAATAAAACAACTGAAAGGCACAGCTGTTTTATTCCACATCCTTGCTGATTCTGATTATATTACAGAGCTCCAGCAGCTGGTCTGTACTCACAAAGACCATTTTATTAGATATTTCTAATTTCTATTGACAGTGCATCAGCAGATTTAATTCCCAAAAGTAAGACTTCAGAGACAGAAAAGACTTGAAAACAATTCTTCCTTTACTTATTTGTGAGACTAAAACTATATTACCAGATTTTATATGTAAATTATTCTTTACAAGAATTCTGTATCCTTGCTGTTAAATTAATATATGACAATACTTTAAAAAATGAGAATAGAGAAAAATACGAAGCAGGTTTTTTGTGTTTTGTTTTATTTTTTTAGGGGCGTGCTGGTTGTCTGTTTGGTTGGTTTGTTGGGCTTTTTGGATATCACATTTTAAAAGTCTTTGACTTATCTTTTTGAGTGTTGGATTTCAGGGTGAATCATAAAGAACAGCAAGCATGATTTGTTCAAGGAAAGGGTTTGCCTAATTTTAAAGTAATCTAGATAAATATCTGCAAGGTAATACCCATCAACTGGGTAAGATCCTGTTAGAATTTTCTAGCTTATTATTTCCTGTAACTGTTCTTGAAAAAGAGACATAGGAAATTTTAAACTATCAGAATTTTTCAGTGCTTCAATATGTGATCGGAAGCTGTTGCTTCTGATTGGGACAACTGAGGGCAAAATATGCAAAAAGATTCAAATTTTCAACTGTTATTAGTAGCTGAACAATGTTTCAATGGTGTAAAAACCTGTGGAAAAGAAAACTCTTTCAGTGAATTTTATATTCCTTTAAAAATATATTTACTTTACTTTTTCACTAAGAATGTCTATTTTTTTTGTACATTCTAGAAAGCATTTTGTCTTTTCTTCCCATGAAATGTAGCACGTTTTCAAGCAAAACATATTAGGAATAAATTGTTATTGAACATAAACTCCCTGAAGTCCTATCCACATAGCATCATTCTAAGAGCAATGACATACATCTTATTAAACAATTCTTTATTCTTGTGGCAGCTCAAAACGTGGAGACAATACTAGAAGGCTTGCATTTTCATCACTGTAGATTCTGGGAAGGAATTGCCTGAATACTAATTACTTGCTGGTGAGTTCATACTTTTTGTATTTGCATTACAAAGAAAAGCAAATAATCGTGGTGACCTTCTAATCAAGGTGTCATGGAAATGAAGGGAGAAAATGTGTTTTTTTCCTTTAAAATCAATGACTGTTATGGTTCAGGTTAAGTGCTACCAATTTGGAGTAGAGTGGAAGAGTTAATTCATTTATCTCACATTCTGTCCTCCTATTTATTCATCCCCCACTTAATGTTTACATTACCTGACAGCAGGTCTGTTAACTAGAGTTCATCTTAGAATCATATATATTTTATTAGTTTCTCTTCTGAAGAATTGCTTACCAACCAGTTTCCTCTTCTCTAAGGGACTAAATATAATGAACTGCATCTTTGGTTTATGTTGTTCCTCTAAGCTGTCAACATCTTTTGAGATGTTGGAGAGCAATCTTAATCTTTCAGCCATGCTTATTTTCTTTTCAAATATAGAATGTAATTATTTTTCGTTAGAACATATTACATGCAAATATATTTACCTGTTGTATCAATGTTTTAATACACAATAAAAACATCATCTAGTCTTATATTCATTTAATTGGTGATATAGGAAGCAGGGACAGGCCCAAACTAAGCTTCCACAGAATCCCAATAACTAAGTCTGGCCATTGATTCAGTGAAGCCTTAGTGACTTTTTCCTAGGTCTGGAACTGCTGAATCTGTACTCATGTTAGAAGACTTGTCATAGCTTTTATTATGTTCTTGTTCTTTAATTTGCTTATGAAAGTGAACTAAGACCTAGAAGTCTTACTAAAATTCATAAAACCTCTTATCCTATCAGGACACAGGACACAGCAAGGCCAGTTACAGCAGGTTGTGCAGGGTCATGTCCAGATGAGATTGATTGTGTCCAGGAACAGAAGCTTCACAGCTTTTCTGTGCAGCCTGTGCCAGTGTTTAACCACATGCACATTAAAAATATGCCTTCTCCTTAAGCAGAATTTCATACGTTTCAGCTATGTTTCAGCTTGTGCCTGTTACCTCTTGTCATGCCAGATGGCATCACAGAGAAGAGACTGTCTCCACCCTTGTGACGTTTTTATATACATGTCCATGATCCTTCTGAGCCTTCTCTTCTCCAGGCTAAACACTACCAACTTTATCTTCTGTTGTGTAAGAAAACTACCTTCATATGGCTATTTTTTTGGGGAGTTTTTTTGGTAATTAAGCTTGCTTCTGCTGTAACTCATAGTGTTGGTCATTTCATTTTGCCTACTAATAGCTAATTTACTCTCAAATGTATACAGGTATTCTAATTAAGTTGATTATCTAAGTTCTGTTTCCTTTTAGAAAAGACAGCACATTTGCATTTTTCTTTCATTCTCATTCATTCCCTCGGAGATCTCAGAGTGACTCTCTAGTGATTCTATCAGTTTAATAGACCATTTTTAGTATTCTAAGGTTATACTTATCTTCTTGACTTTTTTTTGCTGAACTACAGTGATTAATGGGAATAATAAGACTAAAAATAAATATGAGGTTTTAATTACGTCGGAGTTCTATTATTTTGGAATGTGAGATTAGTAGAGCCATGTTCTGCCAAATCTGAATACTTAATGAAAATGGCTTGCATTAGTAGTAACAATTATTGCTAGTTGATAGTACTCTCTGAAGCAATTTTTTCCTACTTCTCCTTAGAAAGAAAAGAAAGGACGAGAGCATTTGGGCAGTACAGAAATATGCAAGGCACTAATTGAGACCAATTCATGTCTGAATGTTCTACTGGTGGGATGATTTAGCATAGTTATGCTTAGTTTTACTCTTTTGTTCTCTGTAATGAATTTTAAAAGGGAGCTGACTGAGCCAAAGGGAAAGCAGGAAAAACTTTTAAAACCAGAATAGCACAAAACACATAAAAAATAATTCTAATTGATGATAACTCAATTCCAAGTCTTCTGTAAGGAGCTTCTTGTTAGGAAAAGGCCTAAGCTTCTCTCTAAAAGAATAGATAACTGAGACTGGAAGCTGCTTTTCTTGTTCATGACAGCAGATTGCTAAGATACAGACAAGAGGATCTGAGGATCTTGGCTGAGTGGCAGAAACAGAAAGGAAGAATTCTGTATGTCATCGCAGGAGTTGCCCCAGCAGCACAGTAAAGAAAAATATAGGTTTGTTTTTATCAATGTCCTGGTTTGAAGGACAAATGTCTGCTACGGAAGGCAGGAGGCCTCCCTTGGAATGGAAAATGTGAACCCTTTCCCTCCGAATTATCGTAATTCTGAAATTAAGGGCAAAGATGCGATATAAGATAGGAATAACAGTTCTTTACTAGTATTTATCATAAAGCAAACAAACAACCACAACTATGGCATTAATAACAAACAGAAGCAGGAACCCAGTGAGAGCCTGCTGGCCTGCAGGCACCTTTGGTGCAGCTCCCGTCACAGCCGGCAGGGGGCGCTGGTGGCGCTCGGAGGGATGGGGAGGGATGGAAGAGAAAGTTTTACTTTCNAGCGGTCCAGCAGCAGCACCAAAAGCTCCTCTGCAAAAGCAGCAAAAGCAGCAGCCACTCCCAACCCTCTCCCCGGAATACCCCTAGCGAGAGTGCCTCCACCTGCTCCAGTCCCGCCCCTTTACCAGCCCACTTTCTCAAGGTATCCCCCATCCCCCTGAGAGAGAAAACTCTCAGAACTGTGAACAAGCCCTTCTCCCTTGAGCTCAGCCACTTCTTTTGTTCTTCCTAAGTACACAGATAAACAGATGCCCTTCTCCCCGAGGCTCAGTCAGTTTTTTTGCTCTTCTTAAGTATTCAGTGATTAAGGTTCCTTAGCAACTTATGGGCAAAAATTCCATAGGTGAAAAGAAACAAAAGGAAAGAAACCCAAATCCAAATCAACTTGACGGAAGTTCAGATACAGAATAGGAAAGTAGCAAATAATTTTCAGAGATTTCTTTCCTTTTTCATATCAGCTGATTTTCCTTGACAAAACCTCTGCATGCAAGAAAGCCAATAAATTAGCTTGGCATAGGCTTCAGACACCACAACTTAATTTCTGAATTGCGTATTTGAAAGTGTAGTACAGACAATTAACCACACTTGGATTTGCTCTGAGTTTGTAATATCAGTCTTCTAAGGAATTTTCCATATTTTTTACTTAATGAAGATACAAATATTTCCATCTTGCAGAATGAGAAATAAAGAGGAATTAAGGAAAACCACTATTCACTGGAAGAATGCATTCTAGCCCTTTTTTCGTAAAATAAAATACTTTGAATTCATTGAGTGTTATTTTTGGTGCATCATAGAACTTTTCTCAGAATTTCAATGCAATATGGCTAATAGCCAGAAAACAATCTCCATCCTTTTTCCTTTTCCCACTGAACATAAATTTGAATGCAGGGTTACTGTGTGTCCAGATCCATATAGAACACAAGAAGATGAAATATTTGATTTCCTTGACTTTCAAATGTGAATGCTTTTTGTGGTTCAGAAACCTTGTTCCTGTCTGCCATTTCTTCTTGCACCAACCTATGGAGTTAAGTTTTTGCTTTATTCAGGTGGTTCAGAGTACCATCTGTGTTTGTCTGTGGACTTGCAAATACCAAAAATTTGTAGAAAGGCAGATAAGTAAATACAAACAAAAAAATCAACAACCCCCATGTCACACCAGATCATATAGAAATAGAAAATCTGGCAATCTACAAAATAAAACTTTTCATACAGTACTTGCTTTTCTCTTTATAATGAAACTTTCCGTTTATTTTGCAAGATGCATGTTAACCATTCTTATCCCATCTCAAATGCCACCTATGTACTATATTGAACTTTCTTAAATATTAACTACCTTTTTCTAGCTGGGATCTCAGAGCTCTTCTATCACTTGTGTGCTGTGTAATAATTTTATCTCTCAAAATTAAAAATTTACTTTTTCAGAATATGACTTACAACTATGGATAGATACAAAAATGAAATGCAATCATTCATGTGATGAATTAATACTCTTTGCAGTCATATAAGAAAATCTCATATAAAAAAGCCATATAAGAAAATGATGCCTTTTGCATGCATACAGATAATTGAAGTAATGCCACAGTGACATCACAGTGGCACAGGAGTACTGGTTCTTGCAAACTGAAGGTCAAATGGAGATGGAAGAACAGATTGTAACACTTTATTTGAAAACTTGGTAGATGTATCAAAGCATTCTATTTTTTTTTTTTTTTTTGAATGCTCAGGTGTGTTAAATTATGTGAAGTAATTAGTTTGAAAACTGTTTAAAGTAACTGGTTATCATGGTCTTAAATTCCTAAATTGAAGAATTCATTGATGAAATATGCTGCATATTTTCTTTTGAGCCGTAATTCTAACTGTTAGATCGCCTTTATCGTTCACTCATCAGAGTGGTTTTAATCCATAGAATGAGAAACTGAAGAGAGTAAGACAGGGTAGCTCAAGATAAAGATATGGAATCATAAACTTAAATCTAGGAAATTATTTCTCACCTTTGTACTGAAAGACTCAAAAAGAAATAAAATATAAGTGCAAACTGTATTTCTAAGGCTGAAATGGTTTACCACGTTGTACTTCTAATTCACTTTCAAGGACACTGAAGTCCAATATGGTGATCTCTGTGTTAGTGAAGGTTTGGTTTAGCTGTGTCACAGCCCATCTGTAAACAGAATAAGCTGGAAGGGGTTACAGAACACTAAAGTATGGATTTTATTGTCAGACACCTATTAGTTCTGTTTTAAAACCTTTGTGTCTGCTTCAGTTTGTTACTTCTACCATCTCTAGACAATCCTAAATCATTCACAAAAAGCTGTAGATTTGGTGCTGGTGTAGAACAAAATGTACAGAATTCCTAGTAACAGACTGACTTATTATTCTGTTCTTTTAATAAGCCACCTGCATTAATTCAGAGATCGAGCTGCAGTGGTCTCTGCACTATATTTACTGCTGAAATTCAAGACAACGGTTTGATCAAATGACTGTTTTAGCCTTTTTGTGCATTCATTATCAGCTGCTATCTTGGGACTATGGAAAGCTTAAGAGCATTTAGGTCTTGCAGCTGTGAGAGTCTATGAACTAGAAAGTTTACATGAGAGATTTGTCCTAAAAGTGCTGATCAGGTAGTTTTGTCTTTCAGTCTGTCTGGGGAGGTTTCCTGTGGCTGAGCTTGCCAGAGGCTGCCCAAAGCCTCGGCTCGGTGCACGAGAGGGCTGGCTCCTGACAGGTGAAGGAGCGCACTTTGTCACAGGTCATGGGTGTAAGGATTGCTAGCTCCTCAGCAATGGTAATTCAGATTAGGAAGGAGAGACAAAGGAGGTGAGGGGGCTCGAGAGGCCGAGTTCCAACAATGTGTTTATTGTGGAGGGGTCGGGAGCTCCAGAGCACGGAGAAAGGGCTGAGATACTCTTTATAGGGGGTGGGAAGGGAAAATAACATCCAATGGGGAGAAAGGGATGGATTCGGGTTTGGAAGATTGTCACATAACCCAGCCACTGAGGGGTAATAATGGGAGGGGAGCCCTTTGAACAGTCCAATCGAGGGAGTAACTGTCAGGAATTCTCTGGAAGGAAGGGAGGGGGCTGAGGGTGATGGATAGGAGAGAGAGAGATCAGAGATTGACCAAGGGAGGAGAACAGGGATTGACAGGGATGTTTCAGGAAGCTGGGAGGGAAGAGCCCAGGGGGTACCAACTGGGAAAATGAGGGGGTAAGGGAGAAACCATTGCAAGCAATGAGAACTGCAGTAAACCTAGAAACACAAAATGTCCGGCAACAGTTTCCTCTCCTGAATTTGCAGTGATTCCTAGATTTGATTAAGTATGCAGCTGAAAGATTAAAGTAAATAAGTAAGCAACTAAACAAATAATGTTAACTTCAGGCAATGGCAATCAGGTTTTCAGTGAAAAAATTAGGAATTTCATAGGATTTTCTTAATGCTATATCAGATCTGTGCTCTAGGATACATGCAATCATGGAATCGTGCTGAGTTGCAAGGTACTTACAAGGACCATCAAATCCAGCACCTCGCTGGAACAGTCCAAAGAGTCACACTATCTGCCCCAGAGCACTGTCCAAATGTTTCTTAAGCTCTGTCAGGCTGGTGCTGTGACCACTTCCCTGGGGAGCCTGTTCCAGTGCCCAACAACTATCTGGGTGAAAAACCTTTTCCTGATGTCCAACCTAAACCTGCCCTGACACAACTTCAGGCCATTCTGTTGCATTCTGTCACTGGTCAGCACAGAGGAGATCAGAGACTGCTCTGCCCTTCCTCTTCCTCTCATGAGGAAGTTGTAGACTGCAATGAAGTCACTCCTCAGTCTCCTCTTCTCCAGGCTGCACAGCGAAGAGACCTCAGCTATTGTTATATTGCTTCCCCTCAAGGCCCTTCCCCCTCTTTTTTTTCTGTCCTTTGGATGGTCTCTGTTAGTTTAATATCTTTTTTTGTACTGTGGAACACAAAATTGCCCTCAGCACTTGAGGTGAGGCTGCCCCAGTGCAGAGCAGAGCAGAGCAGGACAATCCTCTCCTCTGCCAAGCTGGCCATGCTGTGCCTGATGAACCCCAGTATATGCTGGGCCCTCCTGGCTGCCAGGGCACTGCTGACTCAAATTCAATTTAGGGAGAAACCATCCTATCTGTTAGGATGTAAAAGTGCCCTTTGATGTGAGACATGAAGTTACTCTGACAGCAAATTTAACCCACATACATCTTTCCATCAGGTATGATGAAAATAGATATTAGTAAACTACATTATAACAGTGAGAATTGTTTGAAAGCTGATTCCAAAGTTATCTCAAACATATCTTAATTAAATTTAGAAAACTAGCTGTTGGCTTTCCTAGCAGTGAAAATTGACAGTGACCTTGGAGAACACCACTGAAGCTAGTTGAAGCCTAGGGTTGGAATTAGGGTTTAACAAAGCGGAAGGTGGGAACTGACATCAAAATGATGATGATGTAAGAAAGCAGATTACAGAAAGAATCTCCTTGTCAGAAAAAGATGAATAACGACGAAGATGGTATTACTGAAGTTCACTGAAAATAAGGTTTATGATTTACCTTTAGCATTTAGAAGTTTTTTTCACTCAACTTCTAAAAAGTGAACTCCAGGAGTTAGAATACTGGGGAGCAGTTCTCCCCTTTCCACATTAAGAATGCTGTTTTATTGTTATTTTTTCTAGGGATATGATAAGGTTTATGACTCGGATAACTGAAGCTGTGGCAATACATTGAGACTATACTGGTAGACAATCCCAAGGTATATTTAGAATCACGACTATTGAGATTTTCGAAGATAAACTGAGGAAGAGAATCATCCAGGGAGTTACGAAGTTCAGCCTAAACCAAAAATTCAGATAAGGCTATGTAAACCAGAACCTACAAAAATGTAAGTTCAACAAATTTCAGATGAGAACAAAAATTAGTTCTGAATACTGAAGGTTTAGTGAAAATTTTTCACTGCCACTAAACTCAGTTTAATGTTTAATAAACTTGAAATTGTAACTGTGCAATGAAAAAGTTGCAGAAAAAGAGATAACAAAAAAGTATTGACAAATTTGGTGCTGGATGTCTTAGCAATAAAGTGACCCAGTCTCTTGGACTGACAATAAATGCCTAGTGGTGAAGCAAAACCAGAAGAAATCTAGATAAACCATTTTTAGATTTCTCACTACAAAGAAAAAAATCATTTAAATGTGTCTGGAATCCTGTGCAAATTCAGAATTAGAATTCAGTTAGGATTTAAATTGACTAAATTTGGAAATTAAGGTATGATAGTAAGTAGGCCTTTGAAAAGGTTATACTGGAGAATACAAGATTTTAGTTGTTACGTTTAATAGTGAAAAAATATTTTTGAGCCTGAGATAAATATTTTCGAGCCTGAGATAAGCCCAGATTTGGTTAGCAGAAAAGAAGGAGAAAGAGGTATGCTTCTTCCATAAAGTTGGCAGGAACGGACTGTCTAGAGAGAAATCGGATGCCTAAATTTCAATTAGAGATACGGAGAATTTCATATATTAGGTTTGAGCCTACTGCTGGAAGTATTATCGTGCTTGGTCCAACAGTTTTCAATAAACAGATTCATTACAAGATCTAACAAAGGCCATAGAGTTCAGTTGACTAGACAGGATTTGTTATTTTTGGTGAGGTGAGAAGGGCTGAGATACCCATGTAGCCAATGCCAGCATTAGGAAGCTTAACACTAAAGTTAGCAGGTCCTGAGAGCTAGGACAGGTCCTATCAAGAAAGGACAGGTGGACTCACTTTAGAGCTGAACTTGACCAGTCTTATGCTGTTATAATCAGATCTGCTAGGTATCATTAAAGCTCTTATTGAGATTCGGGTTTAGTTGAGAGTCTGGTCCAGCAATATTCAGTGAACTGGATTTATTGCCTCATCTAAATTCTCTTACTGAGGTAGTGCTAGGGCTATATTCATGTTTGGTCCCTTGGATGAACTCAGGGACTGCTAAGAGTCATTGAGTTTAAATTGGTGGCAGAACTGGGGTGAGTAAAATTTAGTGTGCTGTACTTACTAATATGTCTGGCAGATGAAGTGGGGATTGTGCAAAGGTCAGAACTCAGAACATGAGTAACAAAGATAAGTTTACTGGAGTATGCTCAAATGTCAGTCAAACTAGACAAGAGTCCAGATTTGACATGCTATATTATTAAGGTTTTTTTTTCTGCCTCGTTAACGATTACTGGACTAGACAGGGCCAAAAAGCTGTGTTTGGGAGATGGCAGGTTCCCTGTCAAACACTACGTTTTGTTGTGGTATGCCATATCCATGTTCAAATTCTATCTATGTACTAACCTCATGGGAGCAAGGGGGAAGGTGTTTCTCTCATGTGCAATGCGTGCTGCTGCTATAGTATTTTTTTGATAAAAAATACTTTTTGGGTGTTTGGATGAGAAGGAAAGGGAAATGATTGTGTTTCTGCTTACCATTCCAGGAACATGGCAGCAGCGAAGGAATTAGTCACCAAATGCAAGACAGATCTGCTGATGTTTTCCTTGATGGCTGCTTCTGCTAATTACCTTCAGGGAGGCAAGTGCTGGAAAGAAATTATCTCTGTAATCCTAACCAGATTTCCTGATCATCCTTTTACTGCAACATGAATAACCTTGTTCCAGTCTCTCTCAAAAATATTACTCACTTCTCTTAATGATGACAGATTCACCACTGGCCAAGCTTTAGAGCACACTGAAAGCATGTCCATCAAGGAGCTAATAAAAAGCACCCAGCTACTTTGGTAGAAGGAACTGGAGTGCAGGAGAAGAAAGTATGGCTCTCCAAAATGCTGTTCAGGAACAACCGAAATGCACATTTAGTTAAAATTACTTCTGTTAAACTCCTGACTACTTTTCAGTAAAAGCTTCAGGATGAGGTGATGGTGAAATGTTTTTGGCAGAAACTGGGTATTCCTTGAAAAAAATTTTGGCAGAGGGAAGGAGAAACCCAGCAGCAGCAAACTAACATATTGGTATTATGAATTACCTGTAAAAAATTGTCTACTCATAATACTCTTCTATGTACTCTACTATGCCATACCTCTAGCACCACATTACTATTCTCAGGTGTGAAAACCAACAGAAAACCCTCAGAATGGCTACTATATTCTCTTGTGTTCTCCTGAAATGTGGGGGATTCATGTCTGAGTAGCACGGATTTATTAGGCATACTGCAGATTTGCTGGATGGGATTTCAATAAAATCTACTGTTTTAGGAAACTGAAAATGCTCTGGTGTAAGAACTACTGAAGAGTAGGACATTTTTGTTTTATAGTTGCAAATTAAAGATTTGTCTATCAAATAAACTTATTCAGATAGTTATTAAGAAAGATATAATTGTCTCTGTAAGACTTCATGAAAACTTATATAAGAATAACTAAAAAAAGACTTAGCTATAATTAGGATCCTCTGTTTTATAAAATAAATAAATATAGAATACCTTTCAAGATTTTGAGAAGATATTAATTCAAACCTCTTCAATGTAACTGGAAGTTAATCTGACAATGAGACACAATTGCTGTAGAAAGACCAGCTATTTTTTAAAAGTAAATCAAAACTGCCGTCATGGAATCAGAAGAGGTGCAGGAAACCAAATTAGCCCAATAAGAATGCAATGAAAAAAGACTAATATGAATTGTAGGTGGAATAAGTACTTATTGCCTGTCTTTTTGATGTCTTCCTTACATTCCTTAAATGACCTTAAGATAGCAAACTGGTTATACATACATTATATTTGGTAAAAACCTAGCCAAATGGCATTCTCCTTATGCTGCAGAGAATCAAATTCTGTAGTTATAGTCTTCCAATGTTCATAAGGAATACATTAGAGAAAAAACAACTTTGGAAATCTCTTTATGATTAGTGAGATCAGATGATAAAATATGCATGCATTTTTTTAACGTTGCTTAAGAGAAGGAGATAAGCAGAGAGAATCTGGAACATCTCAGTGAACGTGTGTCATGGTTTTAAACCCATCTGGAGATGAAACACCACACAGACACTTGCTCAACTCTGCCTCTCTTCCACCCTCACCCCACTGGAATGGGGAGGAAAATTGAAGTAAAGTTTGTATGTTGAGATAAGAAAAGTTTAGTAATTGGAAATAAAGTAAAATAATAGTAAACAATTAAAATAATGATGATAAAAAGGAAGAAAACCAAGTGATCCACAGTTGCTCACCACTCACTGACCAATGCCAGACCTCCATTCCTGAACCCAGATCAGCCCCTTCCAAGTAAATCCTCCCAGATTATATATTGGGCATGATGTTCTGTGGTGTGGAATATCCTTTTGGTCATCTCTGGTCACCTGTCTCAGCTGTGTTCCCTCCTGGTTTCTTTTGCTCACCTCCTCACTGGTATAGCATGAGCCAAAGAAAGAAAGTCCTTGATTTAGGATAAAAACAACTTAGCAAAAACCTCAAACACCAGTGTGTTACCAACACCATTNAAACCAAATTAGCCCAATAAGAATGCAATGAAAAAAGACTAATATGAATTGTAGGTGGAATAAGTACTTATTGCCTGTCTTTTTGATGTCTTCCTTACATTCCTTAAATGACCTTAAGATAGCAAACTGGTTATACATACATTATATTTGGTAAAAACCTAGCCAAATGGCATTCTCCTTATGCTGCAGAGAATCAAATTCTGTAGTTATAGTCTTCCAATGTTCATAAGGAATACATTAGAGAAAAAACAACTTTGGAAATCTCTTTATGATTAGTGAGATCAGATGATAAAATATGCATGCATTTTTTTAACGTTGCTTAAGAGAAGGAGATAAGCAGAGAGAATCTGGAACATCTCAGTGAACGTGTGTCATGGTTTTAAACCCATCTGGAGATGAAACACCACACAGACACTTGCTCAACTCTGCCTCTCTTCCACCCTCACCCCACTGGAATGGGGAGGAAAATTGAAGTAAAGTTTGTATGTTGAGATAAGAAAAGTTTAGTAATTGGAAATAAAGTAAAATAATAGTAAACAATTAAAATAATGATGATAAAAAGGAAGAAAACCAAGTGATCCACAGTTGCTCACCACTCACTGACCAATGCCAGACCTCCATTCCTTAACCCAGATCAGCCTCTTCCAAGTAAATCCTCCCAGATTATATATTGGGCATGATGTTCTGTGGTGTGGAATATCCTTTTGGTCATCTCTGGTCACCTGTCTCAGCTGTGTTCCCTCCTGGTTTCTTTTGCTCACCTCCTCACTGGTATAGCATGAGCCAAAGAAAGAAAGTCCTTGATTTAGGATAAAAACAACTTAGCAAAAACCTCAAACACCAGTGTGTTACCAACACCATTGTCATTGTGTATCCAAAAGAACAGCAGTGGAACAGCTATGGAAAAGAAATTAAATCTGCCTGAGCTGAAACCAGTATAGCATGAAACCACAAACTCTCAGTAGAAACCTCTGAATAGCAGAATGAAAAAACCCAAACTTCTTCAGACTCTAGGACTTTGCTTGGATCTTTGGTACTATAGCACATTGGTAATAGGTCAAACTGCTCAGGTAATCATAAATTCACTGTATGTTAGAAAAACTCTGGTTTTTTTCTTATCCTTTAAGCAAGGGTTTGCCAATTTCAATAATGAAAAAAAAAAAAAATAGGTCGTACTAAGAACAACATATTTGTCTGAAGTACTAGCAGTTTGTACCACTTTGTAATAGTGGTGGAGCAGAAGATTAGAATTACTACCTTTTTTTTTTTTTTTTTTTTTTTTTTTTGCAGACATATGCCTGAAAGGAACATAATAGCATTTAGTATATTCATGCAATTTGGTCTTTCAAAGACTCCACAGGATGAAACCAAGTTGGTTTTTTTGACCAAGTGACCAAGTAAGCAAAATACATAACTTCTAAAGACCTATATCAGAGTAAATAAGATAAATAAGAATAACTTAAGAGGCTCCCATTTTCTTGGAGAACTATTTGCATTTAACAGTTTTGCCATAAATTTTATAGATAAAGTTCAAGTTCAATTTCAAGGGAGATTCTACTCTAAGCTCAAGAGAGAATAGTGATATGTTTGTCTTTCCTTGGGAGATTTTCATCCAGTGAATATAGAAGATAAAAAATTATGGAGATTATACAGACATTACTTGCAGTGTCTTCTGTGTTATTTTTACTGTAAGAAAAACATCTCTGTAGAGGTTTAATTATCAAGATTTAAATGACAGAAATACTATCACTTTTCTGTTCTTTCTTCACTCATCGCTCATCAAGGATAAATATAATACAAATAAGTAATGCATATGTACGGGGTTTCACAGAATAGTCTGAGTTGGAAGAGACCCACAAGGATCACCAAGTCCAACACTCAAAAGAATAGCCCATAAGGAGATTGAATCCATGACCTTGGTGTTATTATATAGCTGTGCGTATGTGTAAATATATTCATAAATTTGTCTATCTCTTCATATGTAGCTTCACATACACTTTTCTTTTTTAAGCAGAGGACCCAGGACTGGTTCTCTGCTGGCTCCCTACAGCTGCTTCAGATTATTTGGCATCTGTTGAGATTTTATAAAGCATGGATTATGTACCCTAGGGTGTTGTTAGGGAGGAAAGGGAGCTCCTAAATATCCTTTGAATGCTGTATGTAAAGTTACCACAAAATTTCTTCCAGATGGCAATAAACACTTGAAGTTCTAGCACAGTCTTTTATAATTTTCCCAACAGTGATACCTGAAGCAGTGGTTTAAGAAAGCATCACTTAAAGGAAGAGATTTCAGCTAATGAAAAAAAAACTTAGATTTTCAAGTCTTGAGGAAGAGAGTTATATTAGAAGCACACAAGGAACTCACAGGACTCATAGAACTCAAGGAACTCAAAGAAGGAACTACTGTGGGTGATGTTCAGCTCATTATTTCTTGAAAATATACACGTTATTAAAGCACAAGTACTTGGGTGCCAAATGTTCTTTGATCTATTGTGATCTGTTATTCATTTCACTAAGCAGCCTCTACCTCAGTACAAAAGTTGTGTGTGTGTGTATGTGTGTGCACATAGTTTGTATGTAAGATGGTGCATACACTCAGTTTAGGCACATTCAAATGTTACAGGAGTGAAAGCTCATACTTAGTTGGGAAAATTTAAGAGCTTGGGTTTTGCTTTTGGGAAGATGCAGAACAAGACAATGAAAAGGCAAATGTTATACTCCATTTATTTTCATTAGAGTAAAACCAGTGAAAGTAAAAATAGATGAAAAGCTGCTTTCAAAGATTGATGAGATGTTATCCTAACACTATAAATGCCCTACATTCCCTAAGATTGTGGTAAGTAACTGTGTTTTAGATGACAATAAAAATTATTTCTCATCAAAAAAGGAAGATGTCTTCCAGAATTTTTGGATTTCATCTCATTGAAAGCAGTATTCAAACTGCCTGTTGTGACTTTAGGAAGTCCGGGCAAATGGCTACTAGGCATACAAAGATGGCTTGTGAGGTTGTTTTTCCTTACAAAGTCAGTGTCTTAGCGTTCACAGTGGGGGCATGACAATTACATCAGCATGATGGATGGTGTCATGGGTGGGACCCACTTCCTCTGCATAGTGTTAGTGAGGCTAGCATATCCAGGGTGTGTCAAACTCACCTTTCTGTGCAAGCTACATGTGCCCAGTGTATATTCACACTGGCAGGAGCAGCATGTTCTGGCTGTTTGAATGCACTAAATGTGCTCTGTGCAGCACTTTCACTCTTGTTTTCATCTGGAATTTCCTCAGTGAAAGACACATTTGCTGGACAGTCTCAACCTTCTGTGAGAAACAGAAGGAAAGAACACCTGAAGAGGTGTTCCAGCACATCTTATGGAAGACACAAGTAATTGCTACAGAGGTTAGGGAACTGATGAGATCACTAATGAGGCGCTGGCCTAAGTATTGGCATCATCATACTGATGCTGATGTCTTTTCCAAGAAAAAGATGCTCTTGCAAACACGTGCATAAGATTACTGGGGAAGGAGGACAGTCTTAACAGTTGAGGGGCATAGAATTTAGAAATCTGAACTTTATATTTTTATGTTTCCTCATCTTCTATGTTGCGTTGATATCCACTGCGCTTTAGCACTATCTGATTCATTTTGAACTTAGAAATGCTATGATAGATAAAAACTTCTTGAGGTAGTTGGATTTAGTTATCTAATCCTCATGGAAGATTTTAATAAGAAAAATGTAGCATGCTAGAATTTATATTCAATCTCTGAAGCTCGTATCTTTCTTATCTAAGCCACAATGTGATCACAGTGTTCATGTTGAAATGCTTACATCATTCTCCTAGTGTGATATTTTAAGACTGATGCTAACATTTAATAAAGTATTCTTTTTCATAAAATAGCTCTTTAATGAGCTATTCAGTACATGAGACATCTGGATTCTGTGTGAACCTCAACTTGAGAAAACTACCTTAAAAACCTTACTTTTCTGGTAAAGCCTGTGGATTGTACTAAGCAAATGGCACTACTCTTCCTGCTTTTGGAGCTCTGACACTTTAAAAAAGGGACAAGAGAGAGTACAATTCAGAGCACGTTAAAGCTGTGGTAGAAATCAAAGTTCATGGCTTTTACAACCCTGGATAAAGCCTGATAGCAGGCCTGGCTCACACTCTGATGTGTGTATTTTACTTATCCATCAGTGAGAATAGGTGTGCAGCTCAACTCTCAGGAGTGAACATCACGTTATTTTTATCCTTCCTGTTCTAACAGACATCCAATTTGTCTCCAGGAACCAGAGACTAAAAGTGAGCTAAACTCCCCCCATATATGTGCTTCACTGAGGAAGCCTTAGGAAAGAGGAGAGGCTGAGCTGTACAAAGATTTCCATTTCCTTATCTGAGTACTAGGGCAGGATCTCAACTTCATCCCAACAGCTGCATGCAGGAAAAACCATGTTTTGCCCCTGGAAAGATGCTGAATGAGGAGGAAGAATGGAGATGGTGGGGTCCAACTTCAGATTTAGTTGCACAGCAGTGCCTTGTTTAGATGATGTGCCTGAATGAGTATATCAGCAGAACCCGTGAAAGCTGAGATTCACAGCTGTCCTTCAGGGTAAGTCTGCTTCCTGCAGCAAAGAAAGGAGATGGAGATGTAACAATGAAGGAGGATGCTTTTCATTTGTGTGCAAGATTGACTGGGCAAAATTTATTTTAATAAGAGGCAACACTCCATATTCCCTCTTCAAACTGTAGAGCTATTATTTAATACCAACCCCTTTTAGATAGGTCTCATTTTTGCATTTAGTATTACGTAGCAGAAGGGGTATTATTTGATAACCACAGGAGATAGAATAAGATAGGAATATGAGTGATACTGTTGCTTAAGCTAATTTATTTTTTGTTAAAGTAAATAGAGAAAAGACGAATCAAAATATTTCACAAGTAAAATTGTGAAGTAGCAGCTTGAAAGCACAACAGAATCATAGAACTGTAGAATCACGAAGACCCTGAGCTGGAAGGGACCCATGAGGATCATTGAGTCCAACTTATTACTCCACATAGGTCAACCAAAAGGATGACTCATATATCCGAAAGCATTGTTAAAACATTTTTTGGACACCAACAGGCTTGGCACCATAAGCTATTACCTGTTGAGTCTGTTTCCGTGCTTGACCGCTCTCTCAATAAAGAACATTTTCTTCCAAGATTTGCTCTAAATTTTTCCTTCACATAGCTTCAATTTATTCCCTCATGTCCCAGAACTAGACATCAGAAAGAAGAGATCAACACTCCTCTCTTTTCCCCTCATGTGGATGTTGTGGACAATAAGGTCACCCCTATGCCTCTGCTACTCAAAGATGAACATAGTACCGTCAGCTGCTGCTCATATGTCACACTCTCTAGCTCTACTATCTTTGTTGCCATCCTTTGGACACATTCTCATATTTCTCTATCCTACTTCTGTTGTTGAGCCCAAAACTGCACACAGAGGCCTCGCCAATACTGATTATAATGGGACAATGACTCCTCTTGATGGTTAGTGTATACTGCTAAGATGTGGTTGAACTTTTTGGCTGCCAAGACATACTGTTGACTCACACTGAGCTTAGCATCATCCAGAACTCCCAGATGCCTTTCTGCAGGGTTTTGTTTCAGCCTCTCATCCTTCAGTCTATATGACATCCAGGATTACACCATTCCAGATGCAGAATCTGATATTTTGTCCTTGTTAGACATCACACAAGTGGTGATTGCCCAGTGTTCCAATCTTTCTAGAGGTCTCTTCAAGACCTCTCTGCCCTGAAGGTAATAAATGACTCCTCGTAATTCAATGTTGTTGGCAAACTTACTTATTGAACATTCTGTGCCTGTGCACAAGGCAATGATAAAAACAGTGAAGGTAACGGATCCTAAAATTGAGCCCTGGGGGACACATTAGTGTCTAGTAGCCAGTCAGCTATTGCTCCATTTACTACAATTCTCTGAACCTGACCCTTTAGCTGATAAAAATTATAAAATACTTGAGGTTGAAAAGGATTACTGAAGTTCATCTAGTCTTGTCTTTCTTCAATTTAAGGCATGTTCAGATTGCTCTGGACCCAGTATTGTCAAAAGTATCTGAGGAGATACTATAGCCTCTGCTGGTACACAAGGTGTTCATGAAAGTTACTTGTAGTACTTAGATATGTTACGTAAAATTTTGTTCCACTAAGTAACTTGTCTCTTTGTGTTTTCTTTAGATTAAATTATACTTTTTTAAAA
>VZTR01010038.1:923779-985436 GCA_013400775.1 Chaetops frenatus | reverse complement strand
GGCATGGCACTCAGTGCTCTGGTGGTTGAGAAGTCAAAGGTGAGGCTTAGGGATCTCAGAGGTCTTTTCCAACCATTCTGTGATTCTGAGGCTGGGGTTTGCATGTGAATCCCATGGGGTGTATTTGCCCTCCTGGATGCCCTCTCTTGTCCTTCCCCCTGTGGTTTGTCAAGAGGACACAGAGGATGAGAAGCTTTGTACTTGGTGCTGCTGTTAAATCTGAATGAGTAATTCAATAATGAGTAGCTATCAGTTCCTTGCTTTCATATTAAGGAGAAATCCTGTGCTTTTAAAGCCTTTTTATAAGGATTGGATTGTGAGCTAATTTCTAATCTTGCACGACTAACGGGTACTTGAACATAAGGCTTCCTTTTATCATTGCAGTCTCTTTTGTTAGAGCCATCACCAGCATATGGTTTTGGAGGATTTAACATCTCAGACACATGGTGACACTCTCTCAGTCCTCTCTGCACATGCAAGTATAAAAATGCCCTTTTTTTTCCCCCTAAAGTCTCCAGGATGCTTGTGAGTACTTGGAGCTAGAAAAGAAAACAAAAGGCCCACCAACACCAACAGGTTTTGCAAAAGAAGGTTTCTAAAAATGCATCCTATTGAGGAGAACATGTGTGTCTGGGCTATAACTTAGAACTTGTTGACATCTTTTGCTAAATTTGCTCAGGGTTTTTTTATTTTAGCAGTTGGAAAAAGCTTGTAAAACTGGGGAATGTGTGCAGTGGTTTTCCCTCCTTTCTTAGCCCTGCTGCTTCTTGTTGTGTTCTCCTGAGACTGACTTGTGGGTGGGTCCCAAATCATCTTCTTGGCATCTCGGGGGGTTCTTGTGCACCCAGCCTGGGCACAGCTTCTTTCTTCCATCCTCATCTCTCTGCTTGTTTAGGAGGGAAATTTTGTGATTTTCCTTCCTTCCCTATCAGCCTACACAGGGACTAGAGGGCAAGTGGCTTGCTGTGTCCTGCATGCCAGAGAGGGAGCAGGGATGCTGCAGCCCCTCTTGTCTCAGGCTTTAGGTGCTTTTGGCAGGGTGGAAACACTAAATCACATTGGGGATGTGTTTAGGGAAATGAGGGCTGTGGTGGCACGGGCTGTGCATCCTCACTCCTGAGCAAAAAGGGTTTGTGGTTGTAGGAAAAACCTTCCAGGTTGTGGGATGGAACTGGACAGTTGGGGCTCCAGCTGCTGCAATTCTCCTCCCTCAGTCCAAAGGATTTTGGTTTTCTCTTAATTACCAAATAGAGGATGAGTTGGGCTATGCAATATTCCAACTGTTTTTGAAAAACCAGCTTTTTTACAGTTACTGTTCATCCTTCCTCTCAGATGTCGCTGTGGCTGGTGATGTGAGGTAATGAGGAGGAAAAAGGAGAGGAAATCCTACTTAGGGCTAAAGGACAGTGTTGTGTCCCTGGTGCCAGAGCCAGGCAGTGGAGCATGGCAAGAGCTTGCTTGGGATTCATTGTGGCCACACATTTCTCAGCTCCTGCCGTTCTCCCATCAAAGCAGAAGCCACAGAAATATCTCATTTTATTGTGTTGCCATGAGAAAGGAAGCATTTTCTGTCTGAAATAAGAGCTGGAGCTGGGACTTTGAGCCAACCTGGTGTAGAGGAAGGTGTCCCTGCCCAAGGCAGGGGAATTGGAATGAGCTGGTCTTTATGGTCCCTTCCAACTCAAACCATTCTTGGATTCTTGGGTTAATTTTTCTTTTTTCCCAGTGCACCACTCGTTCTGTGCATTTATTTCTTTCTTCTAGCACACACTGGTCCATGTGCAAGCCAAGAGCCAATTTCTGTGGTAGGTTCTCCTTGGACATCCTGAGAAGACCAGGATGCATCATCCTAAATCAAGGGGTTCCCATGTGGACCCCACTTCTCCCTCCTTTTGCTCGGCTGGGGGGTCTCCTCTGGCTCTGACCTGGAGTCCCTTGGAGACCTTCCAGGAGAGCATCAGCTGGGGCGAGCTTGTGCAGCCATAGGGGATGGTTGAATTCCAGCTTCCATCTCTGGAAGTATTCCAGAGTTAGGTCTTTAGTCGTTTCCAGCCTAAACTGATGTATAGTTCCAGTCTGGATGCAGTGTGGATGGGAATTCTGGGTGTGTTAGGGTGGAAAGGTGCCTGCCCACCCAGGCTTGCTGTGAGATGGCTCCAAAGGGACCCTTTGCTAATTGTGGGATCCCTTGTGTCCCAAACTGGGAGGTGATGCCCCTAATCCAGACCTCCTAGAGCTGCTGCTGTGCTGTTTTCAGCAGGCAAATGGGAATGAAGGCACTGTCTGGTGGGTGCCAGAGCTGCTCCCCACATCCAGGACTGTGAGAGAAGCCCAAGGAAAGAGTGGGAATGTGTTCCCTTCCTCCTCTGGCACACACATATCCTGAAGGCTTGGCTCTTGTTTCAAAGCTGCTCTCTGGCTGTTTTAAATTTAGGAGCTGGCTCCTGCAGGCACAGAGTGAGTGGCTGTGCCTTGGGGCAGGAATGGGACAGGGCATCTGCAGTGACTGGAGCTGCTCCTCTTGCTCCTCCTCCCACCAGATCTGCTGCCCTGTGTATTCCCACCTCACCTGTGACATCCCTGCTCCTGTTTCCAAGTTGAGTCATCAGGAATTGCAGGGCTTGGGGCGAGATAATCTGATACTGGAGGAAGAGAAAAAGCAGTGAGAGCAGCTCTTGCAGAGTCTCAAGAACTGTGACCCGCATCTCTGCATCCCAGGTATCCAACCTTGCCCTGTACTTGCATTCAGGTGGTAAAATGTGCTTTTCTGGGCTCAAAAAGTCACACTGGCATGGACTTGGACAGCACACGAGCACACAGCTCCTGCCTGGGCAGGCACAGGTCAAGCTCAGAGCATCAGCATCTGACTTGATACCTGACCTTTTGTGTGCTCCCTGTTGCAAACACACTTCTCTGCAGGTCTGGGGGAAAGAAATTTTAAAAAGTGTAGGGTCTGTGCTGAAGGCAATCCTGATTGGGTGCTTTCATCTTTACCCCAGGTTTGTTTCTTGGTCCTCTCCTCTCTCTGTAAGAGGAGCTGGGAAGATGAATGGATTCACACTGAGGTCTTTGGACAGGAAATGCTGCAGTAAGCACAGAGTGTGGTGTGGGCACGGTGCTGTGTCATGTGGATGGTGCCTCTTAATCTGCACATAGAAATGTGCTGATACCTTTCAGAATGGCTTTAAAATGCACCTGTACAGCTGGAAGTGTAAATGTAGGAAGAGTGTTCAGTCTGCAGCTTTCAAAGCAAACCCTTGTCTTTCCCATCCTTCTGTATCAGAGTCCTCATCGTGGACTAAACCATCCAATCATTTTAAACTGACAGGGAAGGTTTTGATGAGATGTTAGGAAGAAATTCTTTGCTCAGAGGGTGGAGCCCAGAAAAGCTGTGGCTGCCCCTGAATCCCTGGAGGTGTTCAAGGCCAGGTTGGACAGAGCTTGGAGCAATTTGGGATAGTGGAAGGTGTTCCTGCCTATGGCAGGGATGGGAACAAGATGAGCTTTAATGTCCCTTCCAACCCAAACCATCCTGGGATTGTGTAGTCATGTGTTACAGATCCCTGCTCAGGAAATGCGTTTGGAAGACTTTATTTTTCCCTGTCTGACAGTCATAGAGGATTGCAGCTCTTCATCAGGAGCCCTGACTCCCCTCCTGTCATCAGAGCATGCTTAAATAGAAAGAAAACCTCTTTGGTTAGGAAAAACGAAATAAAACCCCACCTGGATTTTCTGAGTTATTTTTCTTTTTGGTCAAGAATAGCCTGGAAACAAGAGCTGAGGTGTCTGAGCTGAGTACAGTAATTTATTTGGACTGAGTATAATAATTTATTTTGAGCCCACTGTGGAAGCAGAAGCTTTGCCACCCTTCAGGTGGGCAAAGGAGGGAGAAATGGGTGTGGGGGCTGCCTGGACGGGGCCATCTTGGCCAAAACATGTGAGTCCCCTGTTCATCCTGCATGCAGGGAGCATGTGCCTCACCCATGCAGATGTGGGTGAAGGGGGAAATGCTCTGCAGACCCCTCTGTCCTGAG
This sequence comes from Chaetops frenatus, assembly GCA_013400775.1. NCBI lineage: Eukaryota > Metazoa > Chordata > Aves > Passeriformes > Picathartidae > Chaetops > Chaetops frenatus. The sequence goes on along the minus strand of VZTR01010038.1, from coordinate 981,402 downwards.
GTTTCCTTGCAAAAGGCCTGGGACAGCTTTTGGGCAGAGGTGGGAATTTGTCCGTGTAGGAACAGGACTCTCCTTAACAGGAGATCCTTCAAAATAACTGCGTATGGTTTTGGTCTGGAAAATACTTTCATATCCTTAGATCCTCCAGCCAGAAGGGAGCATGCTGATCCTCTGGTCTGGCCAGACAATTGCTCTCTCTCATTCCCATAGCTGAGCTCCTGCTTTCTGGGTGAGCTGGATTTGATTTCGGCATTTTCCATCAACTCCCTGAAATGGGGTCAGCTCTTGCCTGCTGCTCTTTCCAGTGGGTGTTGTACTCCTGTGGCTGGAAATCCTCTCTCCCATGCCTAACCTGGTACACAGCAGCAGCATGCAGGGATTTTATCCAGAGGTGAAGGCAGCTGCTCAGTGCTGAGGGGGGGAGTGTGTCCCCTACCATGTTTTGCTCTCACCATCCCTTCTCCTGCCCCATGAAGGGACTGTGATGGGTACCAGCATCCCTTCTCCCTGCCCATTTCCAGTGGGTCCCATCTGGGTCAGGAGGAGGGAAGAATCAAGGGATGGAGCTGGGGGTATCCCCAGCCAGGGTGAGCAGCCCATGGAACACACCAGTTGCACAGACTCCAGGCAGGGCCAGCAGCTTCCCTGTGCCAGGTTAAGTGATAAAGGCCCCCTTGTTAATGCACGTTGCCTTAAGCTGTGTTTCCACAGCTTTCTGTTTGTTTACTGAGAGTATTCAGACATGTAATTCCACCGGATCTGGCTGCTTACAGAGAGGGCTGGATTATTTGTGTTTCACAAATAAGGCCAGAAAACACAAGGGCTGGAGCACTGAAAGGCAGCTCTGCATTACTCCTGGTGGGGTTTCTTTTTTGGTCCCACTCTCCTGCCTTTTCCTTTTTTAATTTAACCATAGACCCCTTTTTCTCTAGTCCACATCTTCCCTGTTATCCATGTTTTCTCCCATTCCCTTTAACTGTTTGTGGCTCTATAGCTGGATTGTTTCCCTCTGGAAGAGTCTGACCTGGGCTCCCTGCTCCCCTTTCACCTGGAAGGTCCTTTTTCAAGTGCTTGTTTTATTCTTTCATATGGTAAAACCTTATTTTGAGAAGAGCTGGGATTATGTATAATGAGACCTGGGTGTCCTTGAGGAAAGAAGTGATCTGTGGTGAGCCTGGGATGCAGAAGCATCCCTTGGCAAACCCTTTGCTGGTGTGGTTGTGGGACTGGTGAAGCTGCTCTCATCTCAGTGAACTTTTGTCCTCCCAACTCTCCTTTTTGTCCTCCTGGCCATAAAACCATTTGGAGAGGCTGGTTTACATTGGCACCTGTGTGAGCTGACAGCTCTGCATCCATCTGTCCTCACAGGGCACAGCATCTCTGCCTCCTCTCCAGTGGAGCCCTTGGGAAAAGAGGCTCTGTAAAGGTAAACGAGCAGTTTGGTTAATTAGAGCTCTCTGGACCTTTTCCAGCTGGATACCCAGGGAAGCAGGGGACAGCTTGTGTCCTCAAGCCAGGCACCTGGACCACGGCTCCAAGGCTCCTACCCAGACACTGCAGGGATGGTCAGGCTCTGCAGGGGAAAAAATAAACCCTAGAGCAAATTTTTTTCATAAAAAAGGTCTGTAATGATACTTTTGTGGTCCGGCCTGTCCTTAAAGCACCTTGCAGGAACAACTAAAGCAGTGCTGGTACAAATGCAGCCATATGTTCATCTGAACACGGAGGTGTTGTTTCAATCTGCAGAAGTGTTTGGAGGAACATCTGTGAAGGGGTGGGAGGGATTTCCCAGGCCATCAGCACAGCAAGTCCTGTTCCTGTCAGACCCGTGCTTGGTCTCCAGAGCCGAGCCAGACTCCTCCCCTGGGACCATCTCAGTGAGATGCTGCTCAGAAGGATTTTAAAAAAGAGCATTTTTGCCATCTGCACGGCTGCTTGGGGCAGTTTGCAGGACGGCCGACGTGCACAGGAACAGCAGGGCCTGTCCCTCAGCCAGGGAGCCTCGGCTTTCCTAAGCTGGAAAGAATTGCTTTGGATAAACTCTGTAAAGTCTGGGTTTGTGTCGTGTTGGAGTCGGTGAACAGATGCCCGTTGTTTTATGGAGCTGTGGATGAAAACCTGACAGCTTTCCTTTGGTTGTCATGGACAGGGCTGACAGCTGGGGATGCCCCAGGGATGTGAGCAGCACGGAGCTGGTGGTATTTTAGGGCCATGAAGATGATAAAAGGGCTGGAGCACATCTCCTGTTAGGAAAGACAGAGAATTAGAACTGCTCAGCCTGGAGAAGAAAAGACTCTAGGGAGACCTTGGAGCCACTTCCAGAGTCTAAAGGGGCTCCAGGAGAGCTGGAGAGGGACTTTGGAAAAAGGAGTGAGTGACAGAACACAGGGAATGGCTTCAAACTGCCAGAGGGCAGGGATGGATGGGATATTGGGATAAAATTCTTGGCTGGGAGGGTGGGCAGGCCCTGGCACAGGGTGCCCAGAGAAACTGTGGCTGCCCCTGGATCCCTGGAAGTGTCCAAGGCCAGGCTGGATGGGGCTTGGAGTCACCTGGGATGGTGGAAGGTGTCCCTGTCCATGGCAGCAGGGTTGGAATGAAAAAGCATCAGGTCCCTTCCAACCCAAACTATTCTGGGATTCTCTGACTCTGTTTACCTGCTCCATCTTCTGAGTGTCTGGGACACTGGGTGTTGAAATTAGGGGGCCAAAGGCAGTCCGGGTGTGCCTTGTCAAACTCTTGCCATTCCCATGTGGTTGCTGTATCCCTTAACCTGTGACCTACAGGATGCCCCATCCTCAGCCTGGTAAGGGATTTGTGCTGGGATCATTGCAAGGGGACGTGTGGGAAATCCTGGGCCTATAAAGTGATGCTTTCCAAGTATAGACTCTCATTTTCCAAAAGCCCAGCATTTTTGGGGACTTCCTTGGGTTCCATCCAGACCCACAGTGCTGAGATGTAAGTTTGGGAAACCAACCCCAGAAGCAGGAGAACAATGGGAATCTCTTTGGGCTACTTCTTTTCTAATGGAAAACAGACTGGAGGACTTTGTGTCTTGTTCTGGGGGAATTAAATGAGTCTTTGAAGCTGTGCTTGCTCTCTGTCTGACTTTTCAGCAAAGCAATTAATATCACCCCCCATTTTAAATATGTCTTTAGAGAAGAGCATCCACAGTGCTGAACCGTGGATTTAGGGATGATGGATCATCACAGCCATGGTGGTTTGGGCTGATGCACTTGGCAATTCTGCCTTTGTTGGTCAGGGCTGAGGCAGGGTAGGGATGGGACTGGTCCCACAAAATAGTGAGTTCTGAGCCTTGTGTTGTCAAACCATCACACAGCTGTGAACTGCTCAATGCCAAACTCTTACCTGCTCCGTCACAAAACTGTGGGCCAAATTGGGAACCTTGAGGGAGCAACCCAGACCTCGAGTCTTGCCCTGGCTTGCTCTTACCCTGGCTGGATGTACAGCTGGATGTCAGGTCACACCCCAAGTGCAAGGACATGTTCAAGTCCATAAAACGTTTGACAGCAGAGATGTGTTTAGGAAGATGTGAACCCCCAGGTGAAGGTTTTGTGCTGGTTTAAATTGTGTAGAGCAGCACGTGAGCTGTGTAACCAGCACAATCTTCAAGCTGGTTACACTCAAGAGACTCCAGATGCTGATAATAAAGCAAATTAGACTCTTAGAGTGGTTTTTTTTTTTTTTTTAATGGCCCATGTGATGTTTCCAATGGCATTTTATGTTTCAGACTTCCTTGGTAGGACAGTGGTAGGATCTAGAAATATCCGAGGCATCAACAGTGTCTCTGTCTGTCTCCCTTTTCCCATCCAAAGATAATAAGAGCTGCAGGGCTGGCCCTTCCCCCAAAGCTGCAGGGCTTGTGTTGCTTTTCCTTGCATATTTTGTCAGGGAAAAAATAGCCTTGAAGTGTGGTAAAAGACAGAAATATGCTGGAGCATCAGGAATCCAACCAGCCTCTTTGAGGATGGAGTAAGAGAACAGAAAGATTTTTTTTTTTTTTTTTTTTTTTCTTCCTCCTTTCTAAAGGCGTTACGAGCAAAGCTGTTGGGTTTGGGGATGGAGGATCATAAAGCACTTTCCTGATCCGGAGAAATGATTCAAACTGACAGATTTCAAAAGCAAAACAAAACTGGAGAAAAGCTGATTTTTTTATTTTTTTTCAGAACTGCTGCTTGCGCAGCTTAAAAACAAAAACCTGCATTTGCTTTGCAGTTTTGCTGACAGTATTTCTCAGGCTGCACATTAATGATTTGAAGGGAGTGGTAACTTCTTGACTGTTCCATTGGTTTTTAGACCCGTTTTTGCTGCGTGGGGTGGTTGTTTTTTCTTCCCTTTTGTGGCCATTTACAGCAGAGTGGTGACTGTGCTGATGAGGGGAACTGGCTGTGCCCTAGTGGGAGGGGGGGACCAGGAGCCTGCTTTTGGCTGCCACAGGGCTCTGAAGGTGTCCCGGGGCTTGAGAAGCCCTTGGGGGCGAGAAATGCAGGATTTCAGTGCTCTGTGGCGTGTGCCAGTGCCAGGAATCTTTCAGCTTCTTGTGGGAGAAATTCTAAACTATGCGTTGAGTGGTGTTGGAGCTGATAGTGTCACACACAGAGGGTGTGGAGGCACCGCTCCCCGAGCTCCCTGCTCCTGGTGTGCCTGTTTTGGGCTCAGCCTGGGTGTTTTATTGGCTGTCAGCAGGCACGGGTGCCCCTGGGTAAATCAGTGATGCTGTGCCAGGGCTCCATCGGCAGCTCCAGCCTGCTGCAGCAGCACCGAGCTCGGCCCCGGGGGGGATATGGAATGGACTGGCACGGAAAGGAGCCACTTTGCTGCCTTGTTTGTTGGATATTCTGGGGTTTGGTTTTTTTTTTTCCTGCAGCTGCATCTGTCGCCGTGACCCCGGAGTGGCTCCTCTCAAGCAGTAAGTGCGGGGATGAACGTCAGATCTTGAAGTGACCAGGAACTCCCTGTTCTCAGGAGAAGCAGCTCTGATGTAAACCAGTGCTCTGCTGGGGTTTTTCTGGGGGGGGAAAAAAGAGGCAAAGAAGAAATACGTGATGTATTGGTGATGTCTTAATGGAAAAAGAAGTTATTTCCAATGGCAAAGTGGAAGGAATCCGGTGCAGAGCATCCTGGGGCACTTCTTGCCCCCTCTCTGCTCTCTGTTTTAGTTTCCCTGTAAATGTCCCTGCTTTGGGTTTTCTCCCAGGCAGCACTGAATTGTGCCTGTCTGCAATTTGTCTTTCTGCAGAAGGATGTTTTTGCAAATTTTAAACCAGATCTTCAGTCTCTCAAAGCTGAGGTGGCTTCAGACGCCCACAGGTTTTGTTGGATTCCTTTTTTTCCCCCCCTGGCATGCATGCTTCCAAAAATGAGTGGGAATCCTTCCAGAGATGAGCACTGTAACTCCAACTTTTGGAGAGCTGTTTTTTCTTACTTCTATACATATTTTCTCTCATTAGTGGTGGCAGAGAGCCTACAGGTATTTATCACAGTGTCAGCCATCCGTTTTCCCTGCAGCCTGTGCATAATGCTGGGAAACTCAGGCAAAGTGTAGGATGTAAATACAGAACAGGGCAGATGAAATAAATAAAAATTAAGAAATCCCTGTTGTTTAAAGCTGCTTTTTTTTTTTTGTAAGAAAAGAATGAAAATGAGATTTCACATGATGACAACCTGTGTTAGTATAAAAACATGCCACTATGAGTTGCTGTGCTTCATATTAAATATTCAAGTGCTGCTTGTTTGCTGCCAGAGTGTTCAAGTCACGCTCTTGGAGGTGGGGAGTTTATAGCAAAGTATCTGTAAAGAGGTTATTGAAGTGCTCAATCTTCCTCCTTCTGGGTTGAATTGACCAGTTCTGTTCCATAGCTGGTCCCTTCAAAGCAGAGGAAGTCATTGGAGCTGAGACAAGGACAAGGACCCCCAGGTTCAGGAAAGATCTCTTGCTTCTAAACTCTTGATACTGACCATTAAAAATAGAAAATAATAATAAAAATAATTTAAAAATTAAAAAGCACAATACAAGCAAAATAAGCTTTGATCTCATTGCTTTCTCTGTAAATATTCTGCAGTGCTGGAGCCACCTTGTCATTCTGCTCTTCAGTTTCTACTTGAGCAAAGTTTAACACGTTGCTGCAGAGAATGAGCCTGTAGTAAATATAATGATTCATCATTCCCACCGTAGTGAAAAAGGGAGGTGGGGAATGTCTGTCAAGTTCTCCTGAAGTCCTTGAATCAAATGTGTAGGGATTTTTGAATAACCTCAGAGTTACCAAATAAAAGCATTAATTTGAGTGTCATATGATATTTAATTGGAAAGCAACCAAAAGGACAGATTCATTTTTAGGCAACTAGAAAAAAAAAAAAAGTATAAATACAAAATAAGTTTAAACTAAAGTAATTGGAAATTAATTGAAATTTAATTTTAATTAGGTGCCTGAAATTGGATCGTCTGGATCCCTGGGGTTCCTATCTCTGTCTCTTCCCTTTTCTTTCCCCTCTGTAAGGCAAGTGTCAATTAATATTTTAAAAGTGCTTTAAATAACTTCATGTCTGCAACCTATTGCAAGTCAGTGGGACTCAAGTGTTGAAAGGTTTGGGAAGCAGCGGGCAGTTGTAGTTACAGAATAGCTGCACAGGGGAGGAAGCACTCAGGCCTTTGTGTGTCTGAGATGCCTGGTTTTCCTTAAAAGCAGAAGGAAAAAGAACCCAATTTTGCCATTCTGCTTTGAAATATCTGGTTTTCTCCTGGCTGCAGAGAAGAGGGTACGGGTCAGACCTGTTAGGGAAGAGCTTGTGTTTTTCTCTGAAGTTCTGGGTGTCTGGAGATTCCCTGTCTCACTATTCCTGACATCCCCAGCTGCTGTAGCACCTTAAGGCTGGGCAGTGGTGCAGGATCCATCCTTTGCTTTTTGGGGCTTGGTTTCATGGAATCACAGGCTGGTTTGGGTTGGAAGGGACTCTAAAGACCACGTCATTCCACCCCCATCCATGGGAAGGGACAATTCCCACTAGACCAGATCACTCAAAGCCCATCCAGCCACACCTTGAGCACTTCCAGGGATGTTTCCACCCTAGCAGGGTGTCCTCTTGGGCATCTAGACAGGCTTTGGCTCTCCCAGATGTCCCAGGTGTCCTGCCAGGAGGTGCCTCTCTGTGAAGAGCTCCTGGGGCTGGAAGAGATGGCTGAGCATTCTATGGAATCCTTCTTGTTCCAGGGAATTCAGGTGCCAGAACACCTCTGGAGGCATTGTTGACTTTCCTTGGAGGATTAGGATTCTGCCCTGGGGGATTTTGCTGTGGATCCTGCCCTTGACAAGTGAGGACACAGCTCATACCAGGCACTGTGCTGGTGGAGGGGTGAGGAATGTCCTCTGTCTAGACAGATGGCTGTGGCTCAGGAAGCAGGAGGTTTTTGGGAACAGCTGCCTCGGGGCAGGGCTCAGGTGCACCCAACCACTGCTGTTTTCATTCCCATGGCAGTGGGAGGCTCGTGGCTCCTTCAGGCAGCCCAGCAGCAAGATGGACCAAGGTGCTCTAAAAACAAGAGGACCCAGGAACAAGACCTGCACCTTTCCCACCTCTGTTTGCCTGTCTGGCCTGAGTCCCTGTTGCTTCCTTCCTGCTGGGGAATGCTGGCAGCATTCCTGGCTGCTCGCCGAGGATGTGTCTTGGTGCTTTTTGCCTCCAAGGTGCCTTTGCTGTGCTCGGCCAGAGGAGCGGTGCCTAAGAGATGCATCTCTAATGTGCCTGAGGAGCTGTCACTCGATGGCTTGAACTGCAGACCTTCTTGCTGTGGCATAAAAAGAAGGAAGAGGTCAGGAGAGAAGGAAAGCCAAGTGTTTTTGTCCGTGTGGTGTGCTGTGTGTGACAGCTGTTGTGTGTCACACGTGCCCAAGGCAGCTCGCGTGTGCCACAGGGACGGGAGCAGCGTGTGAAGGAGCCGGGCCGTGGTCCCCTCACACGAATTTTGTGGGGTTCCACCTCCTGCCATGGGCTCCCAAGCTGACTCCATTTCCTTCCACCTCCGGGAGCTCCAGAGGGAGAAGGGTTTCGCTCAGGAAGTCGGAGCAGCCGTGTTATTTATAGAAGAATTATTTGTTTGGACGTGAATAACCTCGGCGTTCGCTGGCAGCGAGCTGGAGGTCAGCTTCCCTGGCTGCTGCATTCCTGCACCTTTGCTGCCTGGGGAGACCCTCTTGGGTCCCAGGGTGTTTTCCTGGGCTGGACCCCTTGCTCCCCACACCTCTGCCCATCCTGGGGCACCCCTGCACCCTCCTGGGGTGTCTCCTCTGCGCTGGCTGTCTCACACCATCCCTGGTGATCCTTGATGGTGGTGCATTGGCTGGCACACAGCTCAGAAATCCTCTTTAGAAGCATCTCACATTTGTGTTTTGGGTATTTTATCCCCCCAAAAAAGGGGATAAACTGCCATTTTTCAGCACAGGCTTATGACAAAGACCCCAGCTTATGTTTAGTTGCATCTTACTCATTTTGCTGGTTTCCCCATTTCAGCTCTGAAGTGAAATCATCCCTCAGCCTTTCACTAATGGAAACTTGGTTTTGGTGCCAAGATAGAGGCAGCAGAACCTGAAACTATTTTTCCAAAGCGCTGGAAACATTGTGCAGCTCCAGTGACCGTAGGGGAGGCAGGATGGAAACAGTCACATCAGTTTGGTTACCTCTGATCCCGGTTTTCCAGAGATAAGGTTTGAGTCCCCTGCATCATTCTGCAACAAAACAGCCTTAGTTGTCTCTCTACTATACGGATTTTTGTGTTTACAATGAAACATCTTATTTTGGCTGACTGAAGAACCCTCAGAAGATGAATGGGTTTCTTCTGCACACTTCCCCACACTCTTTTTCATTGTCAGAGCAATGTAAAGACTCCTTGGTGTAATGAGGAATCTCACCCTTCATTTTCCTGTTCTTTTTTCCTTTTAAAATGAGGAGAGAGGGCTCATTCCTCCTATTCAGCTGAGAATCCACATGAAATAAAATCTCCCAGAGTGCAGTGTAGGGTTGGGTAATGTCATATGTAACACTGACTTAAGCATCCCATAACAGGCAAATTGAGAACAAAACATTTCTTTTTTTGTCTTTTTTTTTTTTTTTTTTAAGGGATGTGTGGTTTGCTTGTGGAGGGTTTGGAAAACCCTCTGGAGCTCCTTTGCATGTATAGGCAATCCTCAGGCATACTTGTCTGACTGTCCTAGCTGCTCAGTTAAAGGTCAGACTCTTGGAGGTTTCCCAGCATATATCGTCTACTGCGATTATTTTTTCCATATTAAAAAAAAAAACCCTAAATTTCTCAGTAATGTTTAATTATTTTCCAGTTTGTTTAAGCTCTTGTGGAGAGATCTATATTTGCACTGGTGAGCCAGAGCAGTGTGTCCCACTGGAGCTGCCTCCAGCACTTGGGAAGGGCTTTTTTTTTTTTTTTTTTTTTTTTTTTAACAGNTTTTCTAATTCCTTAAACACAATCTGAATCTCGAGTGCGACGGTCTGACGAGGGGAAATACTGCACCAGAACGTTTGCTTGTGGTTTTTGCTCCGCTCTGTTTTTGCTCCCTTTCCCTGTGCGTGCCTGCCAGAGAGGGAGAGCGAGGGTTTGTGTGGAGGGAGGGGGAGGCACCAGCCAAAATTTTCCAGCGGGGAGCTGCTGGGGCTTGGCGTGCCTGATGTGCCGGCTCCTTGCTGGGATACTTGGAGGGAGGTGGAATAGCTCAGACTGGGGTTTATTAACAGGAGCACCTCTCTCTGCTTCTCTTTTTGTGGCTTTTCCTCTGACCCTCTCGCCCCCCATCACCTGCAGCTGATGTGAAGCTTTCCTTGATCCCAAGTGGTTTTGTTGCTTGGGAGAGATGATGAGCAAAAGAGTTGTCACAGTGGGAAGGGGGAGGAGGTTCCTGTAGGGAAGGAAGGCACCAGCTCTGGGTGACCACCCCAAGGTGGATGGTACCTCACACAATTTAGCTTGGGCAAGATTAAAGGAAGGACTGCTTATCTCATTACCCCAAAGATTAATTTGAGCAAGGAGCAGAAGTCGAAGGCATGAACTTTCTAGGACTGACTCATCCACTTTGCTGCTCTCTGGCAGGGCAGGGTGGGTGGGGATGTCCCCAGAGATGCTCCCAAAGCATGACAGTGTCCTTGGACATGGAGCAGTGGCTTCACCCCAGCTGTTTCCTGGTTTCCAGAGCTACAGGATCTGTAGTCAAGCTCATGGCCCTTTGCCTCCAGCAAACTTTGAGGAGCACAGCACCTATGCTGGGCCGTGTTTGTGGTTGGAATTGATGATCCTAAAGGTCTTTTCCAACCTGAGTAATTTTATGACTCTACTGTACAGCCCTGGGAGAATCCAGGAAAGTCCCGTTCTGCTTTGAGGCATCTGTTTGGGTTTGGTGTCCAAAGGGAGGCAAGTTTTGCTGGTGTGACCCTTTGGGTAGTGCAGGGCCACCAATCTCCCCTTGGCAGTTCCGTGCCTGCTGCCTGTTCAAATTGGGCCATCTGCACCTAATTAGGGCAGGATTTTCTTCCAAGAAGCTCCTTCTTGACTGAATGCTGTTGAGAAGTGTGTTCCTTATAGAAGTACTCGTTGTAGGTCCTCCCAGGCCATTCCTGGGAAGAGCCTCCAACGAGAGATACCCCATCAGCCATCCAGCTATTTCATTTCATTTAATTCCATTCACTTACCCAGCTCTCCCAGCCCCCCTTCCTTAAATAGCAGAAGAATTAAAACGTCAGATCTCCCCCCCAGGGCGATTTCCTTTGCCGTGCTCCGTGGCTGGGTAGCAGTGATGTACCCACCAAGGAATGCCGGGGACCGCTGCCGTTCGGGATCTTCTCCCGGCCCACGGAAACTCCGCATTCTTGGGCCAGCTTGCGGCACGCCAGCGCATTCCTGCTCCATGAGGTGGAAGCAATACTGGTAGTGTGAGCTGTGATTTCTGCGGCTGGGGTGGGGAAGCGCCGCTTTAAAAAGCCTCTTAATTATCCTCTTTCTCGGCAACGCATCAGCGCCGTTTTTAGCCCATTACGAACGCTGCGATTTCTCTCTTAAATCAGCCCGTTTGCTGATTGACCCAGTTCTGCTTCTTTTTTTTTTTTTTTTTTNCATGTCTTTTTTTTTTTTTTTTTTTTTTGCCATTACAAAATATTCTATTTTCAGGCACTTCACAGCCCTTGAAGAAGAAGGAGGGGGGGCTAAAGAGCCCGGCCCTGTTTCATCCCCGTCTCCTCGCTCGCCTGTGGATGGCGGCGTTCAGTTCTTCACCTGGAAACACAGATACAGAGCAAGTCCCTGCACAGCCTGGTTGTAGCTGCTGCTTTGGACTTCTCCCTAATTCCCTAATTTCCTGTGCTGGCAGGACGTGCCCTGAACCGTTCCCTTGCTGCCCTGCATCCATCCCTCACCGGCACCCAGGGGCACAGCTGTGCCCTTGGCTCACCAGGAGCAGAAAGGTGCAGCTCCCTCACCGGCTGTGCAGGAAAAAACAGGGAGCCCAGGATGGGGAGGGGGTACAGGGGTGCTCAGAAGGCCATGAGGGGCTGTGCAAAACCCTCCATCAGAGGGGAAGAGAGGAATTGAACTTGCCACGTGGGTGCAGAGGTGGGAGCCGGATTTTCACCTCTCTTTGTGAATTTCTCACAAGGATTTCTTTTTCTGGCAAGCATTTGAATGGGCTGCCCAGGGCAGTGGTGGAATCCCCATGCTTGGAGGGATTTAAAAGCTGTGTGGATGTGGCACCTGGGGACATGGGTTAGTGGTGGCCTTGGCAATGCTGGGGGAATGGTTCCCCTCCATCTTAGAGGGCTTTTCCAACCTAAATGATTCCGTTAATCATCATACCCCCAGCAGGGAAGGATGGGAGTGTTCTTTCCTCCACATCTTTTAATAATTTCCCTTGGAGCAAACCCAGGCTTAGAAAAGCTGTGGCTGCAGGTTAGGAGAGGACCAGCCGCTGGAGACGCTAATCTGGAGAGTGACAGACTGCTGAGTTTTTTATCAATACAATGGGTGTTATTTATCGTAATTCCTCCCCTTATCCTTAGACCTGTGAGTCCAAGCCCTGCTGTGCACAGCAGCGACTCACCCTCATTTAAATGCTGATGAACTTGAATGGAAAGTTGATTGGTCTGGTTTGCATATTAAGCAGCAATTCCTTTGAGAAAGATGTAAGATGTGGCTGTTACCAAAAATGTGGGAAGTCCGTATCTCTTCGGACAGGGATGACCCTGTGAATAAAAGATATCCTGCCTGGGGGATAAACGTGTGTTAATCCCTGCCAGCAGGTAGTGCTCTGGAAGAAGTACTTGTGTTTGGGGGAATGATTAAGGAAACCCATTTAATTTATCCAGGAGGACACAAGGAATTGATCCATCCATATAAAAATACCCACGTGGACACTCTCAGCGGAGGGCAGTAGCTGGTTTTAGAAACTCAAAGGGTTGGAAATGGATGCTGGAGACATTCAGGCTGGAGATGGGGTTTGAATTTTTAGCTTGTGGTGTGATTAACCTTTGCAGCAGTTTATGAGGGGTTCGGGTGGACTCTGCATTGGGTTTAATTTGGGAATGTCAGCTTCCTGCAGGGTCCCTGGTGGAGATGCTGCAGGCCAGGGGTGCAGGGCTCTCAAAATACAAAATTCGCTTTCCTCTCCTAATTAAGTGAGTTGGAGTAAATGACCACAGTCCAGCCCCTTTTGACCCTGACACTGATGAATCTGTGAATGGTCTCTTCGTGGGAGTTTTTGGTGAGTTTATTTTTCGTATCTCTGTCTCTCCCCAGACCCGCTGCGTTTTTTCCCTGGGCTCCAGCCTTGTTTCAGAATGCACATTCTGAAAACACCCATCCCTTTTCAGGGAGGAAGATGGGATGTTCCAACCTCATGGCAGGCCCTTAGGTTACCTGGCAGTGGCTGTGATCTCTCTTTACTTCCTCCCTATGAAGTTCCCTTCATGCAGTGCCTGGAGGGACCTTTCTCGGTGCTCTGAACTCGGCTGTTCGTGTTCTAGACAGGTCGCACTCTTTTCCCAAGCAGATCAATAACTGGGCTTCCAGTGAGGGTTTTGATCCCTTCAGCCAGGGAAGATACTCACTCAGAGCAAAAGGTGTCACAGGAATCATCGAATCACAGAATTGTTTAGGTTGGAAAAACCCTGCAGGATCATCAGGTCCAGCTGTTCCCTCAGCGCTGCCAAGGCCACCACTCAGCCTTGTCCCCAAGTGCCACCTGCACGTGGCAGTGGTGCCCAAGGAGCCTGGCCCAGTGCTGCTCCTGGAAGCAGCAGGCTCACCTGGTGCTGCTGGCACCACTCTCATTCCCTAGGGATTGCCCTGTGTGGGGTGATGGTTGGAGCCAAGCACGCAGGCTCATCTCACAGGGTTAATCTTTGGCAGTTGCAGCCTTTGGGAGGTGTGAAATGATAAAACAAAGAAAATCCTGTCAGAATGGCTCCATCCATCCCCCCTTCCTGGGCTATTCCTGGCCTGCTGTGATACCAGGGTGTATTTTTAGAGCCCTGGTCATGTGTTTGCTGTATCTGATGTGCTGCTGTGCCTCCTGCCTGCCTGGGCACAAGGGTGTGGGCTTCACCAACAGGTTCCTGTCCCTGGCCATGGATGGCTGGTTTAAAGAAAGTTAAAAAATAAAACCTTAAAGGGCTCTTAGCAACCTGTTAGGTTTTTAATTGGCCTGTGAAGACAGAAAAACCCCATTTGTAATAATGCATTCTGCAGTAATGTAGTGCAACCATACAGTGCAATACTTATGCTCTGTTTTGTAGGTTTTCAGAACAATCTTTTCTTGCAAAACCAGTATATTTATTCAAATACATACCTGTAGAATGATAGTTTAGGTTGAAAAAGACCTTTCAGATCATCAAGTCCAACTGCTGCCTTGGGCAACCAACACACTGTAAAATACTCACCTTTAGGTCACAAGCAGTCAGCTATTTCCTGTGCATATGAGGATTTAGAAAACTGGAGAACAGGTCCTTCACCTATTGAGAGGAGTCTAATCTGTGCAACTTTCTCAGTTCAGAAAGAATCTCGGTACCCAGATTTGAATAGACCAGTTATCAAAATGGGTAACATTCTAAAATAGTGCATGTGCATGTATGTGCCCTGATTCCTCTCTTATGGAATACATGAAATCACTGGGATGGACACCCTGTTTTCTCCATGTAGGGTCTCACCTGCATCTGCTCTCTTACCTGTGCACACATGGAGATCCTTAGGGCCAGGACAGTGAGATACAATGAACATGTCAATACAATGGCTATAAACCAGAATAAATCTGCTCAGAGTGATGGAAAATCATTTACAAATCACTGGGGAGGTCACACATTGCTGCCCTAGACTGGCTTCCTACATGCCAGACAGACAGACAGGAGTAGGACATTTGCTCAGGAATAAGAAATGGAAAGACAGCACCCCAACCACAGAGTTCTAACTCTTCTAAATCACATTCATATTGACTTGTTTAAAATATGAAGCAGGCAAAATCTGTTTCTCAAGAGTGACTTATGCTGGAGTTAAAAAACAGAAAGCAAATTTTGTCTGCTAGCCAAGGAAAACTTGGATTGGCTATTAAACCCAGGATTTTATTGGCTAGCATAGTATCTGATTACGTGAAAGTGTGGGAGCTAATGCTTTCTAAAGCTATTTTTCCAGCCTTTCTGATGCTGGTTATATCACCTACCGTAGCTGTTGAGCAAGGCTCCCCTCCCTGCACCTTCCAGTCAAACCCTTGTGCCTCAGGAAGCTCAGGAAAAGCACTTTTTGTCCTACTTGTTTGTTTTTAAGTAAACATTGCTGTCTGTGTTGTTCTAGACAAAGGATCTTTAAAACAATTTCACTGAACTGCAAAGGGGGGGCAGAGACCTGTTGACTGTAAACTTCCAACTGGCTTCAGCTGCCAGAGGTGAGAAAGTGTCCCAGCAGGTGTGAATTATCCTGTTTTTGTTGAAAAAAAGGGAGCTGGGGCCAGAGCTGGAGCCACAGTCCAGCTCAGCTGAGGAGGATCTCTGCACCTCTGTGGGGAGTGGAGCTCGACTTCACCTTTGCAGAAGATCCATTGGAAGATGTTCAGGGATTGTTTAGCTTGGAGAAGAGGAGGTTCCAGGGAGACCTTGGAACCCCTTCTGGTGTCTAAAGGGGCTCCAGGAGAGCTGGAGAGGGCCTTTGGAGAAAGGCCTGGGATGACAGGACAAGGGGCAATGGCCTCCCACTGCCAGAGGGCAGGGATAGATGGGATATTGGGATGGCATTCTTCCCTGTGAGGGTGATGAGACCTTAGCACAGGTTTCCCAGAGAAGCTGTGGCTGCCCCTGGATCCCTGGAAGTGTCCAAGGCCAGGTTGGACAGAGCTTGGAGCACCCTGGGATAGTAGAAGGTGTCCCTGCCCATGGCAGGGGGTGGAATGAAATGGTCTTTAGGGCCCTTCAATCCAAACCCTTCTGTGATTCTGTGGTACAGCCCTCCCTTGCTTTGTTGGGGCAGCATCAGTTGATGTGTGCAGGACCCTCCAGAAGAACAGGCGATGGAGATGTCCCTTGAACTGGCTAACTTTGCATTTTCTGAATTAGTGCTTTTTATCTTTACATTGTTTATAAAGTTACTGAAAATCTCTCCTATACAGACCCCTGGAAAGACCATCAAAGTGACCTCTCTGTCTTTCTGCACTGCTGGTGTTGGGCCTGTTTGGACACATTTGTCTTCTCTGCTCTTAAACTCTTCCTGTGAAAAAGATTGTCCTGCCTCCTCAGTCCAGCCCTTCGGTGCCCTTATTGCAAATAGATTTTACCTGATGTATAAAAGTTATGTTCCTTCACCACTTTGCCCTGAGCTCTCCTCGTTTTCTGGAAGCCAACCTGCCATTGCAAGAGAAGGGAAAGTCCCTGGGAGCTGTGGTTTCTGCAGGACACCTGGGGCTGTGGGTGGGAGAGTGAGGGGGCTGAGCTTCTCTGCCTGAACTGGAAATAACTCTGTGGCAGCTCTGAATTGCACTCCCATAGTGAAATAGTTGCCTTGCTCTCCTGTGTGACAACACACTGGGCAACAGGGAGGTCTGGGCCAAAGCAAAGGCCCAGTTTTGTTTTGCTGCAGTTTTGCAGTGAGGATGGTGAAGATCCATGACACATTTTGCTGGAGGTCCCCAGCATTCAGATAGCTGAGATGGAGATAGCTGGGGAGGATTAGCAAAGTTTGGGTTGATACTGTGAATCTGCTGGTTTTTTATTTTGGGAAATTAAACGACAAGCTGAGATGTTTGATTATCCAGTTTATCCCCCGGGCTAGGATTTGTTGATGAAATACAGGTTTCATCAAGGAGATGCTACAGGCAAAACCTGAGCTCAGAAGTGAGTTGCTGTTTGCTGAGGATCTGTGTTTTCATACAGTGACAGGGGTATTTGCTGCCTTCTTCCCTGCCTGTCCTCTGTCAGCACTGAGGGTGTTCTTGAGCTCTGAGCATGCAGGTGATGTGATTCTCTGAGCTGGAGTGGGGTTGGTGGTGGGTTTCTCTTGGTGTGATGTGTGTGGCCAGTGTTGAAGCAGAGTGTGGTTTTGGGCAATGCAAGGCAGTGTTGCCCAGCCCCAGAGCTCTGTGGTCAGGGTGGGGTCTGTGTGCTCTGCACTGAGAGGGGAACACTGACCTGGTGGGCTTGGTTTGGACATTCCTAAAAAAGTGGTCAATCAGATGGGTCCTGTCTTCCCACAGCAGCTCAAAGGGCACAGCACTATCATAAAACAAATGTTTTTTAGGGTGCACAGAACTGATGCTCTGATTCAGATGTGTAGTAAAGTTGACTCTCCTGTTGTTGGCTCTCAGGTGAGGTCTTGGGGCCTGTTGGTGTTGAAGTTTCATGGGAGTTGTTGCCCACAGCTTTGATCCCTGTAGCTGGCTGCAATCACCTCCCCAGAGCTTGGGGTTTTTTGCTTTCCCTTTAAGGCCTCACCCCATGTGCTGTGAAGATGCCCAGGGCATGACAGGAGCCACAAAGCTTGTGAAACAGGCCAGGAAGAAATGACAAACATGTCCTTACTCAGCATCAGACACTGGCTGATCAGATGCTACTGCTCATGTCAGCAGCCTCGGCTTCTCACAGAACTCTGGGGAAATTTTTCAGGCAAAGATACCCAGAGGGTCCCCAGCATCAGACTGTAGCAAAGGTCAGACACTGGGATAGGCTGCCTGGGGCTCTGGTGGAGTCACCACTCCTGGAGGGATTTAAAAGATGTGTGGATGTGGTGCTTGAGGACAGGGTTTAATGGTGGCCTTGTCAGTGCTGGGTTGATGGCTGGACTGAATCTTAAGGATCTTTTCAAACCTAAATGATCCTTTAGGAGGAAGCTGGAAGATAAAGCCCCCAGTGAAAGGCTTAGGAGACTTTTGGGGAGAAACAGCACAGAGAAGTCACAGCCCCATTCACCTGGATAATCCCAGAGGAGTCAAACTGCCCTGTTCAGGAGAAGGAGGTGGGTCTGGGTCTCCTCATCCCACCTGGAGCAGCCCATTTTGGAGGGCACTGCTGTGGGAAAGGCACTGCAAAAGTGCTCTGATGTTACCAATGAATAATGCAGGAATGCTGAGCAAGCAGTACATGCATAGAAAGGATTTGGAAAGATGTTTTATCTTTAGAAGCAAGGATGCTTCATTAATCTCCCTGACTAATGCCAAGCCATAAATTATATTGGTAATAGACATATCTACGTAATGAAAAGTACCTTCACTTGGTCTTTACATGAAAAGAGGTTGGAAGCAACTGTGGTTTCAGGCAGCCCCATCATCTGTTAGAAATTGTGTGCTGAGAGTCAGGGATGGAAGGACCCAGCTGTGTCCAGAGCCACCTTTGTGTCCTGCCACATCAGGGCTTGTGTCTCTTCCACAGCATCACGGAAAATGAGAATCAAACAACAGAAAGGTTAAGAAAATGACTGGACTTGCAGGGAACTTGCCTTACTTCCAGCATCTGAAAATACAAAAACCAGAAGCCTGTGAAGTCCAGACCACAACAGAATGTAGAGGCTGTGGTGCAAGTATTCAGGAAACTGGGTTTGTTTGGTAAGGCCACAGATCTGTAACCCAGTAATCCTGGGCACTGGGAGAGCTGGGAGTGGGTTTGCACTGCAGTGTGGTGAAGTTGTTTGGCCAGGCTGGAGAAACAGACCTTTTCTTTTAAGAGCTGGGGGTAAGAAAACCTTCTTGAATGCAAACTTTGCACAGGAGCAAAGCAACTGCTGGAGCTTTGGGTACTTCTGATTCAATGGATTTACCCAGAAAGTGCCTCAAACAAAATAAAAGTAGCAGTGTTTTCAGAGGTTGTTTTGTTTTCATGCAACATTTGAATGTTGTTTTCCTGTCTCAAATCCCAAACCACCCATGTCCCTTTGCTACTTTTGCATTCCTGCCTTTGGTTGGGTGGTTTTTGGTCCGTGACTGGAAGGAATGAGTTGCTGCAGGAGCAGTTTTGGCTGATGGGCACCTATGTTAACCTGAGCAGGGAGGCTGCTTCCCAATCCCATCAGCAGTGAAGCACCAGTGGTGGGTGACACCATGGCAGCAATCCAGGGGACCTCCTGGATGTCACCCACCTGGAAGCAGACCTGAGTCACAGGGAGATGATTCTCCACTGCCTCATTCCTTGCACTAGGGATAGTTGGGCTGGTTGGGGGTGGGGAGGATGGCTTTTTAAACCCAATTCTGATTTTTTTTGGTGTAGTGGAAAATCATTGGGATACAGAGCAGTGAGGGGTGTTAAGGAGGACAGCAGGGCTGGAACAGCTCTGACTTTGCCACTCATCTTCCCCTAACAAAGTGTCCAATCACGTCTCCTAGAGGTGCAGGAAGCTTTAAACTTCAGTCAAAATTACTTGAAAGAGGAAAGGCTGAGGATAAAGGGGCTGCTCCAGCCTTGCAGCTCCATGGCTTTTCCAGCAGGTTCTGTCCATCCCTGTCAGCTCCTGCAAGGAGGAATCCTCACTGCTTGTGCTGAGCTCTTGGTGTGGTAGAGGAGAAAAGACACTTGGAAGTTATGCAGGGAGTGAAAGTCCTTTGGGATACTGGGAGAAAATAAATCAATTCTCTTCTATTCTCCCCCACTCTGTCTTGCCCTCAGCATCCTGATCCCATCCAGGTGGGTGTCAGTAGCACGGGCAGGCACTGTGTGACACAGAGGTGCAGGAGAGGGGCAGCAGGTAGTGCCAGCACTGGGGTTCAGGCAGCTCCCTGGCAGCTGCATCCCAGGGAGGGCAGTGAGATGCTTCTCCTGGCCTTTGTGCTTCTGCCCCAGGAGCTGATTGGGTTTCACCCCAGAATAACTTCCTTCTGCAAACAGTGCTGGCCATTATAAGGTCTGAAAGCTGAGCGTGGCCTCACATTGGTTGCTTTATCAAGCCAGGAATTTACTGCATCTCTGATCTCTTCCCCAGAAACCGTTTTCCAAGTTTTTCCCAGGGTTTTGTGGTGTGAGTGGGAAGCCAGGGCTTCCCACCGCTTTCTCCAGCTCCTCCCTGTGCTGCTGTGAGCTGGTCCTGCTGAAGCTGGGGCACTTTCATGCTCTGAGCCAATTGTCAGCATCTGATGGAGAAGTATCTCTGGGAATAACACTCCCTCCTGCTGTGCTTCCATAGAAAACCCTCCGTGTTTACCTTGCAGCTTTCCTTGTCACACTGCTTGACACTGAGAGTTGCAGTTTGCTGTCCAGTGTCTGTATGCACGTATTCCACAGCAGCAAAGGGGCTGTGGAAAGTGGCAGGGCAGGGAATTCATTCCTGGTGCCCAATTTTCTGCCTTTAACAAGTCTGTTGCTGTGTTGCTGCTGGTACAGTGGCCCAGAGGAGGAGCAGAGGCTTTGCAAGCAGTACCCATGTGAGTGCCTGCCTTTAAAGGATTGCCAGAGAGCTGCAGCCTCTGATTTTCCTCTCTGCTTAAGACATTTCCCTTCCTAATACCAGGAGGAGACACAGTGGGAAGGTGGAGGAGGCAGAGAATAACTCAGAGTTGGTGTAAAACCCAAAATCCTGACTTTTCCCTTCAAGCCACACAAAGAGAGTTGGAAACCTGGAGTGCCTGATCAGTTGCTGGAATTCTTTTGAGCTGGGAGCTTCATTTTTCCTGTGAGGAATTGGGATGTACAACTGCCCCTGCCACAGAGGTTGCAGATGTAGTGCTGAGGGGGATGATGCTGTTGCTGTATCATGACATAGTAAAGCCTTTCCCGGGCTCTTCTATGCTGGGTGGGTGCAGTTTGCACCTCTCCAGACATTGCTGGAGGTATCCAGCAATCAGATCTTTCTGCAGGATTTGCCTGAAGCAGAGCTCAGCTGCATGGAACTGCATGAGGATGGAACAGAATGAAATAGAACAGAACAGATTATTTTAGTTGGAAGGACAAGGAGTAATGGCTTTAAAATAAAAGAGGTTTGGATTAGATAATAGGAAGAATTTCTTCCTAATGAGGGTGATGAGGCACTGGATCAGCTTACCCAGAGAAGCTGTGGCTGCCCCTGGATCCCTGGAAGTGTCCAAGGCCAGGTTGGACAGGGCTTGGAGCAACCTGGGACAGTGGGAGGTGTCCCTGCCCATGGTAGGGGGTGGAACTGGATGTTCTTTAATACCCCTTCCAACCCAAACAATTGTGTGAATCTGTGATTTCTTTACCGAGTCGATGGTCAAACACTGGGACAGGCTTCCCAGAGAGGTGACTGGTGCCCCAAACCTGTCAATGTTGAAAAGGCAGTTGGACAATGCCCTTAACAATATTCTTTTTAATTTTGGTCATCCCTGAGTGGATCAGGCTGTTGGACCCCAGCCAGTGTTGTGGATCTCTCTGAATTTACTGGACTTCTGCACATTTATTGCTGTGTTGCTGTCAGCTGGCTCGGAGCCACTTGAGACTCCAATTAGCTGGAATCAGTAGCCTGGGGGGTAAGAGAGGGGTCGTCAGCTTCCAGAAATCCTGTCACTCCTCCTGTTTATCTCTTCTGAGTAGTGGAGCTTGAATCCTTCCGTGTGAGTAACTGCAATGTGTTGCTGCTCTTCAGAGGAAAACAAGATGCAGGGAAGGGAATTTTCTTCTGAAGGGAGGTCTGTGTTCCTCCCGCTCCCTTCACAAAAGCACAAGGTTTTCATTTTGTTGGAAGTTTCTTCCCAAAGATTATGGAATTTGGTGAAGAAAATGAAATCTTAAGTTCTCCTTGTGGTTTTTTTGATAGCTGAAAATGGACACTTTAGCCAGAAAAGGCAAGGAGGAGGATTTTGGTTTTAGTGAAAAACTTGCATTGGTGGGGAAAGCTTTTCATGTCCCAAGCACTAAGAAGCGTCAAACTCATCATTGCTCAGAGCTGGGACAGGATTTGGGCTCCTCAGCATAATTTTGGTGCCTTTGATGGGCATCAGCCATTATGGGAGAGGAACCAGACATGGCCAAACCTCCCAGGCAGGCAGTGGGAATATGTCATTGCCAGGTGTTCTTTGTCCTTTAAGTTCAGTGTCCACGTTGTCCCATGTCCTGTGTTCTTGGTGGAAAGGCATCATGGAAACCTTCCCAGTGAAAAAGCTGTGACTGGGACATCGTTTTAGCTCCACCCCAAAACGAATCCTTGCAGCTCCTGGGATGTTTTTGTGAAATATCAATAAAACCTGGTTGAACAGCGGTTTTATTCTGAAGGAACAACGTTACTCTTTGTTTTGAGGTCCTGCAGCGCTTCATGGATATATGAGAAACAAAGTGTGAGGCTGGTTATAAAGGAAAGACAAGCCAGCTGCTGCGGGCAGCACTGCAGCACTGTGAATTCCACAGGGAAAGGTGAATTACCCAGGAAAAGGTGTGTTTTAACCCGGTGTTTCTGCCTTTTGAGTGCTTGTACAGCTGGGAAAGGCACAGCGAGTCAGCTGAGTGTTGCTGCTCGGGTACAAACTGGGGAGAGTCAGCTCTTTGTGTCACTTTTTTTGTGGGGTTTTCCTAAAAAAGAGGAGTTTCACTTTGCTTTGAATGTCTCTGTTGTAGATGCACTGATTTTCCCGTCCTCCCTGACTCAGCCCCAGCTCTCCCCTCCCTCCTCTTTGACGTTGGCACTTCAGGGCAGGATCAAAGCGGGTGAAATTAGAAAGTCTCCTCCTCGCAGTGACTCATCACTGCCTTTGGTCAAGTGCTTTGCTCTGGGTGATGTGAGCAGCAGAAGTGGCAGGGGAGGGATGTCTGCATCCCCTAATTCCTCCTGGGAATTCACCCCAGCGTGGGGGTGAAGCTGCTTGTCCTCACTTCACAGCCCAGCCAGCATAGTTTTCTGTTCATCCTACCTTAAAGCCAAAGCAAAACGGGTCAGTTTCTACCCAGGCAGGAAATCTTGTCAAATCTGAGATCTGATCGCATCCATTAAGTTACTTTTTCTTTCATTTAATGCAGAGAATTTGAAGCAATGAGCAACCAGGTGTTTCCCCAGGCTCCTGCAGGGCAGAGAGTTGTGGCTGGCCAAAGCCAGGGCTTGATTTTAACACCCCAAGCATTGCACAGAAATGTTCTTCTTTGAAGTCCTGGGTGTGTTTTCCCTGTGAGGGGCTTGGCAGCTCTTGCTCTCCAGCTGTGGGGTGCATGCAGCAAGGGGGGCTCTCCTGTACAGATGTTCTCTGGTGTCTAACACTGATTTCCAGCAATAGGCTACATGCCCTGGAGCTCCTGGACTGGCTCAAACCTCAGACTGAGCCACAACTTTCCTTATCTTAAAAAAAAAAAAAAAAAAAATTTTGGTAGAGTTGCACAAGCTTTGCACAACCTGGATTTGTACAAAGAAGCCAATTGGTCCTGGAAGGGGTTACCCAGAACCATTCTTCCCACCTGTCTCAGACACTTATGAAAATGTTAAAAAGAAGGAAAATCAGTGATTTTGTGGCTGGTAGAGGTACAAGATTCAGCCTGTTAGCTCACCCTGCCTGCATCCTGCCAAGCAGTCTGGGATGCCTTTGGCTGGGACATGGAGCAGGACACACATTTATCCCAAGAGATGGATCCAACATCCATCCCAGAAGGTGGCCTGAGCCCCTGGCATGGTGGGGTTGCCCGTGGCCTTGCTGTGATCTCAGGGCTTTTCCATGTGCAGCTTTGGCTGGGAACACCCATACGGTCACCCCAGCCAGGAGCATTTTTTGCAGCATTTTTATGCAGCATTTTGCTAATTACTGTTTTCCATAATTGTGACAGTGACTTTCATTCATAGCACTTAGATGTGTATAAAAGCAAAACTTTCCTCAGAACTCCCTTTTTCTCCAGGCATTGCTTAATACGTGGAAATTGCACTATTGGCCAGTGCGGTTCCAGCATTTATTTTTATTTTTACCATTTCCACGTTTGCTGTGGGAAAGGAAGCAAGGGTGGCAGTCCTCAGCATCCAAAGATAGGAACCACTTTGTTTTAGCTTTACTTTGGCCACGCTGAATTTTGCTGAGCACGTCTTGGCCGAGCTCCAGGGTGCTGGACCAAGCCCGCCATATTCAGCGAGAAGTGAATAATTACTACTTTGTGGTGGCAACATGGGGAGGAAGGGAAAAAAATGTTTGCAAAGTGCTTTGAAGATAATGACACCCCCAGTTTGACGAGTGGCAGCGGTGCAGAACATCCTCTAGATAGCTCGTTAATGCCTGGTGATTAGAGGACCAGACAAGGAACACTGCTCCCAACAGTGCCTGGGTTGGACTTCCTCTAGGGAGGGAGTGGTGAAAGGGAGGGCTCAGCCGAAAATAAACGAGCATCTCAAAGGCAGATGGTCCTATTCACAGACCTAAAATTATACCAGCCGAGGGCCAGGCAGGATGAAAGGAATTAGCATCTGGTGGCAAAGGGAGGGCAGTGTCACTGAGGGTGGGTGGCCAGATGGCCCGGGCGCAGTCGGATGTCCTCCTGCAGGCAGTTGCAGCCTTTCCCCACTTGCAGATCTCAATATATTATTTTTATAGGGTTTTTTTTTTCTCTCCTGGGGAGGTGCAGATTCCTCTGGAGCAAATGTAGGCTCTCTGGCAGGAGGCTCAAGTCTCCCAGTTCCCTTTTATGGACCTGTTCACACCCTGCTCCTGCAGCCACTGCAGGCCGGACTCAGCGAGCGCTGAGAAGCCTCCAGCTCAGGCTGGAACCTTCCAAAAGCACAGCACTGGGGATAATCCCAGGGACAGGCACATCCAGCCTGAAGGGGAGTCCAGAAAGGTTGAAGCACCCAGTTTCCAAATGGATGTGAAGCTGCTCACCTAATTTCTCCTTGTGAGAGAGGATTTACTTCCTAGCTGAAGTGAGGTACAGTGGCCTCTTTTGCAGTGGCCTCACAGCTGGTTGTGGCCACTCTTGGATGCTCTTGAGGTACTGTCCTCCGGCATCCCAGATGGATCATAGAGTCACCAGGTTGCTCCAAGCCCTGTCCAGCCTGGCCTTGGGCACTGCCAGGGATCCAGGGGCAGCCACAGCTTCTCTGGGCACCCTGTGCCAGGGCCTCCCCAGCCTCAAAGGGAAGAATTTCTTCCCAATATCCCATCTAACCCTGCTCTTGACAGTGGGACATCATTCCCCATTGTCTTGTCACTCCATTGCTTGTTCAGAGTCCCTCTCCAGCTCTCCTGGAGCCCTTTGAGGCACTGGAAGAGGCTTTGAGCTCTCCCTGGAGCCTCCTCTTCTCCAGGTGAACATTCCCAGCTCTCCCAGCCTGGCTCCAGCCCTCAGAGCATCTCCGTGGCCTCCTCTGGACTCATTTCAGCTGCTTCATGTCCTTCCTGTGTTGATGGTCCCAGAGCTGGGTGCCAGACTCCAGGTGGGATCTCACCAGAGCAGATCAGAGGGAGGATGGTGACCAGGTGATCCCCAGAGCAGCACTTTGGAGGGTGCAGAGGTGCCAACTCCTGGTTTCAGATTTGTTTTCCCTTCATACGTGGAGCACCAAAAGCCTTTTGAGAACTATGCTGTGACTCCCAATCCAGGTTTAAATGACCTTTTTTAGTTTATTCTTCCCCCTCACATTGTTATTTTTGGCTTGAAGGGGGGCAGTGACCTGGTTCATGGCGCAGCCCCATGGAAGAGTTGTGTACAAGGGGTAGGATGCAGAGCCTGATGCTCATCCTGGCATAAGGGGAACCCCTGGCACCCCACTCCCTGCAGGTCACTCCAAGTGCATTCCTATCATGTGACTTCAGACAGTATTTGGAAACTCATAAGATTTAAAGCACTGTTGCAATGCAAGAACAAACCTGGCAACTGAGATCTAAATCCCTCCCCGTCTATAGGGGGGGGATTTGGAGAGGGACTGGATTTGCTCCAGGGTTTCTCAACGTTCATTCTCCAGTATCTCCGACCATTCTGCAAAGACCGGGACAGAAATCTCTGGAAGAAGCCACTGGCTGCTGCTGGTGGTGGTGGTGGGAGGGGGTGGGGGTTGCCTTGCTACGTAGCCACATTTATTTTTATTTAACTTTGGAGCTGGTATTCCAGGAAAGCCCATTAAAAGCTGGCAGCCGGGCTCCTGGGGAGCAGCTCCGGCAGCCGAGTGCCGACGTGTGATGCCGGGGGAGCCGCGCCGAGGGCTGGGGATGACTGATGGTGCGAGGTGTCGGTGGAAAGGAGGGGAAAAGGGGGATGTTCTCACTCGGCTGAACTTCCTTCCTTTGTGTTTCCCATCCAGCCGGGGGAACCGCGCTGATGCGGCTGCTCTTGCAGCCTTCCAAGCTCCCATTTAATTGGGGATGATTTCATCCCGGCCTTTTTCATGCTGGAGCCAGTGGCCTGCGTCATGCAGCGGTGAATTTGGGCAGATTTTATTTGCATGTGAGTCATTGAGCTTTTCCAGCTGAATGTCACCAACTTGGAATTTTTTGTCTGATTTTGTTGTTGTTTTTGTCTCTTGGTGTTTTTCCACCGGTCTTTTTTCCCTGCCCTTTGCTGCCTGCACCCCCCCCAGGAAAAATAGGAAAAGACTAAATGGGAGTTTGAGTTGGCAGTGCAAAAGGACGGGATTAGGAATGTTGGGGGAGAGGGGGGGAAAAAGGATGCTTTATGTCGCTGGGAGGGAAGGACTGGAGCCAAGTCAAATTGAGGGCTCTAATTTGGGAGCGGTGTTATTACAGGTCAGAGGGAGTCAGTTACTGGCTAAATTGGGAGAGCTGTCACATGCCAGGGCTGGAAACGCTGCTCACATGGCTGTGGCACACAGGCTCCTGGGCAACTTGGTTTGATTTTGTTGACAACATTAAAAAAAACCAAAAAAAAAACCTCAAAAAAACCCAAACCCTTGTTTATTTTCCCTCAAATATAGGCTATGTAGCAGTGTCCCTCTGCCTCTGCTGCCGGCTCATCCTGGCCCTTGCTGCCCTTTGCACAGAGAAGTTTATAAATAGAGCAACTCCTCCATTATGTGCAGCTTCAGTCTCTTTATTTTTATACTGGAATCTGTTCAATGATTAACAGTTTAAACCATGTGCTGTATATCAATACCTTGCATACCCTTCATAACTTATTTTTAGTATTATTTTTCCCCCTTCTAAATCCTTTATCCATTTTAGGCAACACCGTTGTGACATTCAGATAATTTTTTATATATTTATTTTAGCCTTTGAAGGAACTTATCTGCATTTCAATTAAGCTTTTGGTAAAAGGCTTTTTGCAATTGAAATTAAGAAGTCAGAGGAGTATTTCCTCCATGCCTGTGGTTGTGCCTGTAGTCTCCTCACTGAAAGTCAGGAAGATTTGGGAGTTTTTATGGATTAGGCTCAAAGAAGAGATTCAGAAATTGCATGTTTTATTTCTTTGGCTTCCTGCATCCTGGGAAATTCCACTGAAAATCTGGATTTGAGGGCGTGGGGAGGCATGTGAGCAATATAACCCGGTTGTAAGTGAAAGCAGGCAGTGAACTCATTTCCCACCTGTAGCCCAGGTCCCAGGAGCAGCAAAACCAGCAGCGTTTTCCTGTGGCTGAGCTCACGGGCTCCAGGGAGTGCTGGGACTTCTGGAAGCAATCTGCAGCCCCTGTTTAATTATGCTTTTAATCCTTGCTGACCCATCCCATTGCCGTGGCCCGGGCTCTGCAGGCAGGCTGAGCTCAGCTGGCTTTGCACAGCAGCCAACAAAAGGCACTTGACCCGGGATCTCGTCGGGATATCTTTGTCCATCAGGCCTGGCACTGCTGCTCTGATATTCCTGTCTCCTCGTTGCATGCATGAGGGCTGCTGGATTCTCCTCTGCTCTCCATGAGGGGCATCATTTTGGTGTCATTTCTGCTGTAAGGGCCTTCTCCACCCTCCTGTGGATGGTGCTCCTGCTTTTCTCCTGCTCTCCTGCCACAGTGGGCAGAGGTGGAGCATCACCTCAGCTGACAGTGTCCATTGCTGGTGGGGCTTTTACACCTTTGCATGCTCTCTGTGGCCCTGGCACTATTTTCCTGCACTTCCCAAAGTCCATCCTCCCCATCTGAGGTTTGGGAGCAGGATGCCCATTGATGCCCAGGAGCTTGGGTGCTCCAGTGAGTAAAGGGAAACGGGCACTGGGCATCCTTGTCCCGTGTCAGGTTGGCTTCACTCCTCAGGACAGCTTTTGTAGGAGCTTGGTTGGTTTTTCTGCCAGGCATCTGTCCTCCTCCTGACCTTGGGGTGAGAAGCAGGAGGTGGCACCTCATCCTTGCTGATGCCCCCCCCAGCTCTGAGCTCTCATTTCTGACACTCAGCCATTCTCACGTCTCCCTGTCTGAGCACTGATCACTTGTTGGATTTTCTCTCGTTTCCCACCCGTTGGCCCTGCTGCCATCAATGTAGACATCACTCCACGCTGGCTGGACCGTGGCTGGTGAAATCAGTGAAGCAAATTCCTCTTTCCCAAGGTGTTCTCTGTGCCAGTGCTGGCCACGTTGTGTTCAGAAGCTCGAGTGCCATCATTCATGTGGTGTAGATTCCCTTGGCACCCGTGGGGCTTTTGATAAGGTTTCCCAGCGTGTCATCTTTGCTCTGAGTCAGAGAAATGCTCTCAGCATTGGAAATCTCTGCACTAAATTAAAGTCCTGTTGCTAGGGAGTGTTGTGATAATACAGGGTATTATGCTTTGTGGCAAAAGTGTGCAACAGTACAGCCTAGAAAACAAATCCATAAAACCTCCCGTCGGATGCACAGTGTGAAAATCGAGTGTACTTCAGCTCAGTATTAAATATGTCATGGAAAAAGGCTCCCGCTCCTCCTGAATTTCCTGAAAGTCTGCTTTGGGCTGAAAACTGTAGTGGCTGGAGCCAATTTAGAGAAGGAAAAATCCCTGCTCTTGTTGCTGTCTGCAGAAGCTCCTTAATGATCCTGCCATGCAATTCTCCAGTGCTAAAAATACATCACTTCTGGGTTTGTACAAACAGCCTCCTAATGACTGGAGCTCTGGCAAGCTCAGGAGGTAGAGGGGGAAAATAGTGGCAAAAATATGAAAATCTTACTCATTCCTACTCACAGTGGAGCTGGGCTCTTCTGTCCTTGTGGATCTCAGTGGGAGTTAAGGGATGTTTTGGTGAGAGATCTTCCAGTTTGTTCTGCATCTGACCAAAATAATGGGCATTCTGCTCCCATTTTGAGTTTACAAGTTGGATGGAGGGTGCTGAGCTCCCTGCCCTGCTGCTCTCTCTGCTGGTGGGGTTTCATCAGCCTGTTTGGAGTGACAGGATGGGAAGATCCAATCAAGGGCTGTCCTTGAGCCTGACTGGCTTCAGCGGTGAAATTCCCAACTCCTGCTAACACTTGATGGGGCTGCTGTTATTTTGGAGACCAGAATGGAGAGAGGAGCTGCCAGTGATAAACAGCTGAACTCGCTCCCCAAGGAGGTTGTCTTTGGAACAGAATTGGTTTTGATGGCTAAATATTCACTGCTGCATTTAACAAGGAATATTGTGTGGTTAATTTATGTGGAGCTTCTTAATCTCAGTAATTAGGAATGGAGAAGCTGCTCCTTCCTGAACTCTTCTGTGCTCCTGTCAGTGCTGAACCACAGAATCATAGATTGGTTTGGGTTGGAAGGCACCTTTAAAGATCAGCTCATTCCAGCCCCTTTCCATGGACAGGGACACCTTCCACTAGACCAGGTTGCTCCAAATCCCATCCAGCCTGGCCTTAAATCCTGCTCTGTAGTCAGAAACGCTTTGCTTTTCGTGGTTATGTGGCTCTTGCCTTTGTTTTTCCATGGAATCAGTGTTGCCTGCAGTGGGGATTTCCTCGGCCACCACCTTTTGCGGGACGTGCTGTGCTTATTGCTCCACTTTTTTGCCTCTGCTCCCTGCATCTGGTCTGTTCACCTCCCCTCCCACTTGGAGCTCCTCTGCAGCAGCCACTTGGGTGGAATAGAAACATTAAGTACTTTCCTAATGTATTTTTAGCCTCTTCGAGTGTGATGTAGCTGCTGGAAACACGGAGGGGAGCCAGCACCATGTGAACCCAGAGGCTGCTGTGCATCACTGGCACATTTTCCATCGTGTGCCCGTGCTCCCTGGCACCGTGACAGAGCCAGGCTGAGAGGTGGCTGCTGGAGAAGGGAGATGGTGCATGTGTCTTGTGTGATGGCTGTCTGTCCTCTCCTCATGGACAAAAGGTCTGTCTGTCCTTCAGAGAAGTTGTCCACCCTCGAATCTGCGCAGCAAAGTGACCAGTCAGGGAAAGGGGAATTCTGTGATTGCCTTTTTATATCTCATTATAGACCAAAGATGCTGGGGTAGCAATGGGCGTGTTGGACCTGGAGGTTCAAAGCTGTGGGATTGGGTGCTTAAGGAGGGGAAGAGCTCTTACTCCCACACACAGCAGTCCCCAAACCCTCCTGGTGTCCAGGGCTTATTTACCGGCTGTTCCCAGCTCCTTGCCAAAGCTTGTTCCAAGGCAAGAGCTTCACCACTGCCTCCCAAGACCTGAATGGGAGGGAGCGACAGCAAAAAGCCAGCCACGGGGGTTTATTGGCTTTTCCTCTGTCAAATCCCGCATTATCCGCTGGGGTGAGCGGTTTTGGTGACCCGTGAGGGAGCTGTTCCCGGGATGCAGAGCCGGCCTCCCCCGGCCGCCGCAGCCCCGGGAGCTGCAGGAGGTGCCAGGCAGCCGCGGATCCGGTACTGCCTGGCACGGCTCCCGCTGCCTTCAGACCTGTGGGATGGGGCCCTCCCGCCCCGCTGAGGTCAGCCATAAACTCAGAGCCGTAGCCACGGGGAGCTCGGTGGGATTTACGCGCCACCCACCGCGGCCTCGCCGGCGTGGAGGAGCTCGGAAACATCACCAGTGCCTTCTCCCCTGTGCTGGCTGTCATTTTGCACTGATCTCAGGGAGGTGAGGAGCAGGATTCAGGTTCAGCCAGCGTTTCAGTGTCAGCCTGGTGTGGTTGGCAGGTCTGCAGTAACCTTTATCGTCGAGATGTTTTTCCTTTTAATTAGCGTCAGCTGCAATAACAAGGAGGCACATGCTGAAATTCTGATTGTTTGGCCTCTGGTGGAGGGAAAAGGCTGCCAGGTTTAACAGTGAGGGTATTGATGTGCTCTGGATGGGGTACAGAGTGTTTCCAAGGGGGTTCTCACTTTGTTTTCCTTAATGCTGGCCTTTTGAGTGAGGCTGATTTACGAGGGGAATGATGTAAATTCGCCCAAAGTATTGTGACTGGGCTGACGTGCAGGTGCTAATTACTGCAAATAATAATTTAAATCCCTTCAGCTGGAAACACTTCACCTTCAATCGAGCTGCTGCAGCAGGAACCAGGGCAGAGGTTTGTGTTTGCAGTGCTGTTGGAGAGTGGATTTTTGTGATGGGTGGACCATCTCACAGACCAGTAAGCCCAGTTGTGGGAAGGCTGAGGCTGGCAGCAGCCTGCTCTTGGTTGATGCACTTGGTGCAAATTCAGATTTGTGGGTGAAATCTCTTTATTTTTTTGCTCTTCTTCTTTGTCTTTGCAGCAAATTGTCCTGTGTGAGGTGGGGCATGGTTTCTCCACCCCAGAATCGCTGAACGGTTGGGTTAAAGATCATCTAGTTCAGAATCTGAAGTCAGATGAATTCAAGCATAAAACCAGATAAATGCAGCTGGAAATGAAAGCAAATGGAAGTGCTTGGGAGAAACTGGAACAAGTAGTTGTAGAATTCAGGTTTGTCTGATGGTCACTCACTGGGAGATGATGTTGTGGCCAAGCAGAGGTTGTTGGGCTGTGTTCATCTGCAGGGTCAGGTTTCTTGACCCTGTTTGCCCTGGTGAAGGCATCCAGGCAGCTGGAATAGGTGTGAGATCCTAGGGCTGACTGGAGATGACCTCAGTTACTGCAGATTTGGGGGGTTTTGTTGGAAGTGCAGCATCTCCCATGGATGTATGGGGAAGCTGGTGGTAGTGATGTGCTGCTGGGTCTTTGCACAGCAGGAGGAGTCCAGGTGCTTATCTTTCTGTCTCTGGCAAAAAAAGTGGGTGCCCTCCACAAATCTCTCCACATCACCCAGATTCAGTTTCACATTTGTAATCCAGGAAGCAGCAAACAATGGGAATCTCTTCTGGGAGCTGCTGAGGAAGCCTCTTGAAGAACCTTCCTGCAAACCCAGAAATAGCCATCTCTTGCTCTGTCACTTCACAGGATCAAGGATCCCAGCCTAAACTTTTACGACAAATTCCTGGTTTTTCTCCCCAAATACATCTGAGAGTGCAGTTCATGTCAGCCCTGCTGGGAAGGTGCTTGTAGGATGCCCTTCAGATTTGAGCATCTGGTTAATGGTTGGACTCAATGATCTTAGAGGTCTTTTCCAACCTTAATGATCCTGTGATTCCCACTCTTAGTCATTTCTTGCTTGGGCAAATTATCTGAATGGGCTTTTGAGAACTTTTTATGAAAAACTGAAAACAAGGGCATAATAAAACTGTAATTTAAGAGCAGTTTGCTGACAACTGGAGCCCTTAAGTGCACTGACTTAGCATTGAGGGGCAATGATACCAAACCTCCTGTGTAAATGTCCTCTTTGTCACTTGGAAGATCCTTGGGCAGCTTTTAAACCACTTCTAGTCTTTAAATTGCTGTCCTTGTTGCTCAGGATAAGCTGTTGTCTGCTTCATAAGTTACACACCACTTATCTCGCTCACTTCATCACAATCAGCAAATTCATGGAATTCTGGAATGGTTTGGATTGGAAGGGACCTTGAAGACCACCTTGTTCCAACCCCCTGCCATGGGCAGGGACACCTTCCACTGTCCCAGGATACTCCAAGCCCCATCCAGCCTGGCCTTGAACACTGCCAGGGATCCAGGGGCAGCCACAGCTTCTCTGGGCACCCTGTGCCAGGGCCTCCCCACCCTCACAGGGAAGAATTTCTTCCCAATATCCCATCTAACCCTGCTCTTGATAGTGGGAAGTCATTCCCCATTGTCTTGTCATTCCATTGCTTGTTCAGAGACCCTCTCCAGCTCTCCTGGAGCCCCTTCAGGCCCTGCAAGGGGCTCTGAGCTCTCCCTGGAGCCTTCTCTTCTCCAGGTGAGCACCCCCAGCTCTCCCAGCCTGGCTCCAGAGTGGAGGGGCTCCAGCTCTTGGAGCATCTCTGTGACCTCCTCTGGCCACTTCACTTGTATTGTGCTTCACTGTGAAATAAATTGTATACAGCAACAGGAGGAGAACCCAATTTCTGCTTGCAAAATGGAATAGTTTATCTTGGATGAGTTTGTTTGTTTTTGGGTTCTTTCAAGTGCTTGAGAGTTACTGGGCATTATCATTGTTCCTTGAAGGCATGTCACCTGGTGAGACCCACACGTTCTTTTCCTGTGCTGACAGCTGCTCTTGGCCATCCCTCTCAGCAGGGGTGGTGTTTTTAAACTGGAATTCTCTGGTCCACAAGTCTGTTTGCAAAAATCAAAACTAGAATTAAAACCCCTGCAGTTTGGTCCTTCAGATTTTGTAAATGCAGGCAGCAGTGTGCTACTCATGGTTTTTTTGCAGGGACTGTGTCTATCCCTGCCTTTGTCCATCTGGCCTGGCTTTACATTTGAAAAACTGACTGTTCCCAGTACATCATAAGCATGTGCTTCACTGGAGGTTGAAATAACCCTTTCATCCCTCAGGAGGCAGGTTCAGAGTAAAGGCAGCAAAGTCCCTCATGCAATGCAGCATTAGAAGTGGATCCATCACCACTGGACATGGAGATAATTAACAGTTTGCCAGGATCCAGTGATTAAGCAGATTTGTGACAGAGAAATCCCTTAATAACTTAATAAATTGACAAAAATCACCTCTTTTTCCAGCCAGAAAGCACCAGTTTTGGGGATGGTGTTGGTCCTATTCATAGCACAAGCACAGGTTGTTGTTCAGCCTTGGAAGCAGGACCTGGCTATATTTGGAGCTGGATTTATCCACAGGCATGCTGCACATGCATCAGCTGGGCTGTCTAGCAGCAAAATCCTGTCACTTAAGTAATCCTACAGTTTCACATCCCACCTTCATTCAGCTCCTCACCCAAGAAAATGTCCCATATAGAAATTGGGATTTTCTGCTTTGGGGAGATGGTGAAAGCTCCCATCCCTTCCCAGTACAGGGCTGGTCAGTTGTTATCTTAGCTCATCTCCAAAAGGAGTTGGCAGTGGAGTGGCAGCAGTGGGCAGGACAGGGATTTTGGTGGGTTTCAAGGCAGCAAGGGGGGGATTCTAACTTTGGGGCTCTCTCTATGCTCAGGTTTGCCAATAGTTGTAACACTCCACAGAGCAGTGAAATCCTTGTGATGGGAAGCACCAGGCATCCCCTGAAGCAGCATCCAGGGGAACTAATGAGAGGGTCGTGTAATTAGTGCCTGTGACCCACCACAGGTCTGGTGTCAGGACCCTGGGATGTGGGATCCTAGAACACATCCTAATCTCAGCTGACCTGGAGTGCTTGCTCTGGCAGTAAAGGATGAGCTATCCCAGATGGCTGACAGTGCATGGGAGCAGGAGAGGGGCTGATGTGGGGGCTCCTGGATTCAGGGAGAGGCTGGAGAGGGGCTTGGGGTGTTGCCAGCCCCCTCTCCCTGCCCCAGCTTTCCCTCTCCTGCACTGCCCTCTCCAGATCCCTCTGTTTTCTGGCAGATGGGATTAAGCCTGACCTTCCACCCCATCTCAGAGAGAGCCAAACCTCTTTCAGATCTAATTATTTTCCATTTTTGTTTAATTGTGCACATCCTGCTGCTGGCTGAGGAGACCAGCTCCTGCCTGGGCCAGGGCAGGACACCCAGCCCTTCATCAGCCACAGGCTTTTGGGTCAGTGCTCTATCTTTGGGGTTGTGGTTTAAACCCCCAAATCTCTTGGAGTTTCAAAGCAAAGTTCCCAAGAAGCAGCTCTGGCACCATCCTGTGTTTCTCCAGTGGGGACCTTCATGCTCAGCTCTCCCCCATGTTAGGAGGGGGAGTCCAGCCATGGCCACCTGCCTCCCTCATCATCCTCATCATCATCATCATCCTCCTTCTCCTCCTCTCCAGCACCCAGCTTACACCAGGCTCTGCTTTCTCTGGGTGTATTTTGCTCCTGTGTTTAGTTGGCACCAACTTCTTTGAGCAGTGCATTGCAGGCCTTTTTTTTAATGATCTTTGATTTCTCAGTTTATCTGAGCTGCTACAGAATCCCAGCTGGTGCCAGGCTGGGGTTTGGCTGTGCCAGGCTGCAAGTGCTGCTGAACCACCACGAGAGCAATGATAAAATATCAGGGTGTGACATCCCTCTCTGCAGGAGGATGGGAGAAAATAAGACATGTTTGCAACTCGCCAGGCAGCTGACTAAAAGACAGGGGACAGATAAATCAGATTCATCCCAACAGGAAGCCTTGCCTGGAGGAGGGACATCTGCACATGGGAAATACGGATATGCTCTGGTGGGCCTTGAGTCCTGCTACACTCGTGCATCCTTTACAGCATCACTTATGCTGAGTGTTGCTTTCCCAAATCCTGTTTTTTTAGCACTGAAACAACCTCACAGCATTCCCACAGGCACAGGAGCACACCTGAAAGCCCCAAAAGGGGTACCTAAAGTCCCCTCTGCTGCAATACAGCAGTTCCTTCTGCACCAAAGCTGTGCCACGTCGTGTCCCTTGCTCCTCTCAGCTCAGGGTGGCTCAGGCACGCTGTGGCTGCCTCGGGAAGTGGCTCTGGAGGAGGGGGAGGTCTGTGGAGAAGTAAATACCAGTGCAGAAAGTTCCAGGGAGAGTTGCCAGCGTTTCCAGCAAGCCATCTAGTGGCTTCCTGTTAAAACAGTTGCATGCCTTGGATCTGGGAAGGTGAAGCTGGAGGAGTGAGTGCTGCTCACCACCACAGTCGTGTCAGGAAGCTGATGTCCAGAGTTTGGTCCTAACTGGGAGAAGGTGCTGCTTTAAGAGCCCTCTTCTGGGCCAGGGGTGGTGGGAGGGATTTGGTTAGCTGCTGGCTGGCAGCATAGGTCATACAGAATCACAGAATCATGGAATATCCTGAGTTGGAAGGAACTCACAAGGATCATAGAGTCCAATTCCTGGGTCACAGAATATCATGAGCTGGATATTGATTTACTCTCGTGCCTTCCCAAGAGCAAACCTGGTGAATGATCCTACAGGTGGAGATCCAGATCTGTGTTTCAGTGGCGTGGGTTCAGCTGCCCTAGCTCAAAAACACAGGGAGAATATAGGGATAATCAATGATTTAGAGCAACTTCCTGTACAGAATGGATTGGAAACAGCAGACAGGGAGGGAGAATGTGAAGTTTGGGGGGTTTTTTTCGGTATTTCACCTGATGAAGTTTTGGGCAGTGTGTTTAAAGCAAGCAGGAGGAAGTGCTTTGCACCACATGGTTCAGTTGGGGCTCCTGTAGCACAGCCTAAGACAGGGGCTGAAAGTGTGAAGGCTTTACAGAGTGGTTTGGTCAGCACTGGAGGAGAGACTGCCCTGGGGCTGGGAAGTGTCATTTGGTTGGTCTGGGTAGATCCTGAGCTGCCTTTGTTTGGAGTTTGTATCAGCTCTTCAGGGAAACCTCTGGTGACGGAGATCTCACGGTGTCCTAGGCCATCCTGGGACAGTTTGATCATGTCCAACCTCATTCATCTTTGATGCAGTTCAAGTCACAGAACCATAGAATTGTTTAGGTTGGAAAAGCCCTCCAAGATCATCAAGTTCAACCATTCCCCCAGCTCTGCCAAGGCCATCACTGACTCCTGTCCCCAAGTGCCACATCCACACAACTGATAAATCTCTCCAGAGATGGTGACTCCACCATTTCCCTGGGCAGCAGAAGATGTGGAGAGCAGCTTGTCCATGCCAGTGTTCACCTCTCAGCCAGGTGTCAGGCTGGCTGCTGCAGCTTTTCTGTGCAGTACAGTATCTGATGTGGTGCTTCCCAAGCCAGGCTCTTGCTCACCTCGTGTTGCAGAGCCATTTGTTCCCACCTGCGTGCAGATGTTTGCACCTGCCTCATGCAGATGTTCTTTCACATCTTCTCTCCAAGTCTCATAGAAGCATAGAATATCCTGAGCTGGAAAGGACTCACAGGGATCATCAAGTCCAACTCCTGGCCCTGCACAGACACCCCAACAATCCCATCCTGTTCTTGAGAGCACTGTTCAAATGCTCCTGGAGCTCTGGTGGCCTTGGGGCCGTGCCCATTCCCTGGGGAGCCTGGGCAGTGCCCAGCACCCTCTGGGGGAAGAACCTTTCCCTGACATCCAACCTGACCCTCCCCTGACACAGCTTCATGCCACCCCTTCGAGTCCTCAGCATTGTTTGATTTCTAATCCAGTTTCCTGGAGTGTTTTCCTTTCTCTTAGCACGATACTTGCACGCTGATCACATTTATCACATCACCTTATCACCAATGACGTGCTGGGTGGTGTCAGGGCCAGGACAGCTCTCCTTGCCGAGCACATCCTCCCAGTCTGACAGTGAATCAGCACCACCAGCTCCCTCCATATGTTTTTTGGATGAGTTGTGTGCCCATATTAGAGCAGTTTCTCTCTGCTGTGCTGCTGAGGGAGCCATGTGCAGCAGCACCTAATGAATATCAAGATATACAGCACTGCCTGTTCCTCCAGCTATTCACAGGCCAGTTGCTCTGTCGCAGAAGGAAATTAAATTGCTCTTGACAAATGGGTGTCGGCAGTCACTTATCATCTTGTTATCTTCTAAGTGCTTGCAAATAGGTTGTTTCATTATTTGTTCCATCAGTTTTCCAGGAGTTCGAGTTAAGTGACCAGTTTGTAATTCCCTGACTTTTCCTTCTGCATGTTTAAATCTAACCCATGGGTTTCCTTTTTTTTCCTGCTCTTCTGAAACCTCCCCTGATTGCTGTGATCTAACAGAGGAACAGGAGCTCTGGGGCTCTTTCAGTTGAGCCCTTTCCTGCTTATCTTTGGGGCTGATGGATGTACCAAAACCCTGGTTGTATGGTTGTGTTCCTGCTGGAAAGCTTCTTCCCTCTATGGCTCTCGTCTGTGTTATCTCCTTTGAATCTTGACCTTTTCAATTTTCCAACCAAGTTCTTTTGAAAGGTTGTCTTTATCCACTGAGTGCTTTTGTGTTGTATTTTCTGTAATCTGCAACAATACAGAAAATTTGGGCCAAGTCTTGGTTTTGATTAAAATAAGAACAACAGTGGTGGAGTAGAGTTGGGTGCAGTTTGGCTTATTCAGTGATTTTCAGGAGCACCTGGTAACTTTTGGCATCCACTTTGGCACCCTTTGTCTTGACAATGGTTTTGGAGGGTCCTTGCCAGGGAGGGGCTCATGCTGTGGTACCACACAGGTGGAAATCCCTTTGGCATGTTGTATTTACCCTGCCAGGCCCCGGTTATTTCTTTATTAGCTTTGTTTTTCAATTTCTCAATTACCTTCTTTTTTTTCCTTCCCTCCCCACCCCAACCCTCCTTCCTCCAACAGGAATCATTAACCAGTGGCAACAGGAATCCAAGGATAAAGTGATCTCCCTCTTGTTAACCCACCTGCCTTTACTGAAGCCCGGCAACATCGAGGCGAAAGTCGAGTACATGAAACTCTTGCCCAAAATCCTGGCGCACTCGATCGAGCACAACCAGCACATCGAGGAGAGCAGGCAGCTGCTGTCCTACGCCTTGATACACCCCGCCACCTCCCTGGAGGACAGGAGCGCCCTGGCCATGTGGCTCAACCACCTGGAGGACCGCACGTCGGGGGGGTTCGGCGGGCAGGGCTGGGGCCGCTCGGACTCGGTGGATTTCGGGCAGGCTCACTACTATCACCAAAGACAGAACTCCGATGACAAACTCAACGGGTGGCAGAACTCCCGGGACTCCGGCATCAGCGTCAGTGCCTCCAGCTGGCAGGACAAAAGCCTGGCCTGTGAGAACGGCCACCTGCCCCTCTACTCCTCCTCCTCCGTCCCCACCACCATCAACACCATCGGCACTAGCACAAGCACCAGTGAGTACCCACGGGAGGCTCTGGGGACAGTCCCCCCGTGCCCCTAGGAATTACTGCTTTGCCCTGGTTGGCAGAGGGGCTAAACTCATCTGGGCCATGGAAAACTTCTTATTTTTTTCTTCCCTCACCTGCTTTTTTTATTTCCTGCTTGCCTTGTTGGGCTTTTTTTTTTTTTTTACCTCTAGTGCTGTGGGGTTTTAAAGACCTGGGGGCTGGAGAGGAGGGAAAAACAGCAAAGAGTAAGAAAAGGTTAGAGCGAAAAATGTGCTTTACTGAAAAGGGAACCCCTTGTATTTCATACAGCTTTGTGGAGATTTGCAGTTCATGTTTTCAGAGTTCCTAAAGCAGGTGGGAGGCTGATGCTTCATGTCCAAAAGTGAGATGGAAGGCCTTGAGGCAAGTCCAGAAGTGTGCTGAGGACTTACTGAGAGGAAGTGGGATTGGGACCCTGAGTACAGGCATAAGTTTTGGAAGCGGGACTGGAATCCATCAGCTTTGGGGTGTGTGAAAACATGCCCTTGCATTTTCAGTGCAGAGATGTGAAGCTGGTGGTGATTCAGGAGTTTAGATGGACAGTCCTCAGTGTTTTCCAGGAGAGTTGGGTGGTTCTTCCCCCATGCAGACCTTGCCAGGCTTTGATGGATGGTGCAAGGCTTAGGCACACAGAGATGCTGCAGAGCACTGTCACTGGAGATTTATCTCAGGTTCTGTGTGAAGCTGTAGTGCAGCTATAACTGGTGTTCAAAGCAGCCATTGATGCCTGTGAGCCTTCCTTGGGAGAGCAGGAACAAAGCATCTTCTCAGTGGGATTCAGAAGCTCCCCTGCCCACCCACTCACTCTGTGGAGGGCTGTCGCACCTTTGGGTGACTGCCACCATGTCACCTGCTGGGCTGGATGTCCTCCTTCACGCTGGGAGATTCACAAGGTCTCTCCAGGATGCTTTATCAGCATCTTCTGGAAATCAGGGATGCAGAGAGCACTTTGGGGCGGAGAGGCTTCTTGTGGCAGCAGCCCTGGTTTCTCCATCACTGTACAGAAAGCCACAATTAAATAGCTAAAAGCTTTAAAATGGTCACTTAAGGCTTCTGGGCTTTTCCCTCTCCTGTAAGAACTGCCTTTTTTTTTAGAGTGGTGTTTCAAATCAACAGCAACACAAAAAACAATTCTGGGATTATTGCTGTAGTACCCTGGCCCCTGCCTCTCCCATGTCCATCCTTGCAGGCACGTGGGGATTTAGCAGAAGGGTCTCAGCTTCTCCACAGACTCCAAACCATCATTCCCATCCAGTCCCCTGTCTGTGAAGCCCCCAGCTCCTGCTGCTGTGGGATTGTGTGGTGTTCAGCTTCTCTGAGTCCCTGTGCTGTGAAGCTGTTCCAGGGTGACTGAGCTGCATGGGAAAGGTCTAACAAGGAGGCAGGGTGAGAGGAACCATGGCTGTATTTGCAGCTGGTCTGTTAAACCTCTCCAAGGATTATTTTTTTGTGGGGTTTTCCATGTGATTTTTGCATGCTTGGTGGTTTGGAGGCTTTGCACACCACCAAGGCAGTGGGAAGAGAGGCTTCAGAAAGGGTCTGGTTCCTCATGTCAGGA
Organism: Chaetops frenatus; assembly: GCA_013400775.1. Taxonomy (NCBI): domain Eukaryota; kingdom Metazoa; phylum Chordata; class Aves; order Passeriformes; family Picathartidae; genus Chaetops; species Chaetops frenatus. The sequence goes on along the minus strand of VZTR01010038.1, from coordinate 941,433 downwards.
TCTGGAAGCAGGGAGCTGTGGTGGGTGCAGCAGGTTAATCACTGATTCGCTGGAGCTCTGCAAGACGTGTTAGGTTTTGAAGGACTCTTTCCAGAAACCCCATGGTGTTTCTTTGAGCCTTTCTGTGCTCAGACTTAGCTCTCAGAAGAAGCATTGACCCACCCCTTGCCCATCGTGGTCCCCAAGTCTTGGCACAGGACACCAAAACTGAGGCAACAGCCAAACTATAGTTTGCACTCAGCAGTGCCTGAGCTGCTGCAGTGCTGTGGGTTTTCCTAAATCCTCCCAGAATTAGGTGTGTGCAGCACACTAGGACAGAAACACCTCTGGGTCTGCCAACAGCCCTACACTTTACCCAGTCTTTCACTTGAATCCCTCCTCCATCTCTGCCACTTGCTTGTCTGCATCATCCTCTGCCAGTGATAGTTTAGGCCCACGTGTTAAGCTGTTGTAACTCCTGCAGACATATTTTGGTAGCACCATGCTCAGACAACCGTGGGCTGAGCTGGAGGTGACCCAACCACACTTCATGTGTCAGTTCATAAACTTCCTTTACACAATATTTGGCTTGGGCAAAAGCCTGGTAAGTCCACAGATGGATGCTAAAAAACAAACACGGCTGTCAGCCTTTGTCCCAGCCCCTTGACTCAATCGATACGTTTATTAATCTTTTATTCCAAAGCAAAGTCCTCAGCCCTTTAGTGTTTGTTTAGGTTTTAGTGTTGTTATTAGTTTTAAGTTCTCCCTCTTACCCAGAGGTGTGTGGAGTGCAGAGGCTTTGATCCAGCAACACCCTGCAGGGCACAACCTTCCCTGACCCATCCCTGCAAAGGCACTGCCTGTTCTGACACCAAAATGGGGCAAAGTCTTTCCCACAGCAGTGCTGTGGTGATCTTGCCTGAGCTATGTTCTTCTGGTGCTGTGGCACAATTAAGTTTTAGTGCTGTCATGGCACAGGGCTTAAATTTGGGTGGGTGAAGCTCATGTGGTGTTTTGTTTTGTGCTGTCCTTGACTTAGATATGACCTAGACTCCAGTTTTGAGATTTGGTTCAGGACTGGTTCATCTCCAGCTCTCCTGTAACAGCACTGACAGGGGTTAGCCAAGGTTTAGCCAAGGCTTGAGGAGATGTTGCAGGAGGCAAGTCTGAGGTGCTCTGAAAGAGTCACTCTGGATTTACCATAGTAATGGTGCTCCAGGAGTGGGACCAGTGTCCTAAATGATGGGTCTGGAGTGATCAGAGGATGTGGATTCACCCCAAACACTGAAAGTTGGCCCAGAGAAGCTGTGGCTGTCCCATCCTTGGAAGTGTTCAAAGCCAGGCTGGATGAGCCTTCAGTCTGGTCTAATAGAAGGTGTCCCTGCCCATGACAGGGGAGTGGAACCAGGTGGGCTTTAAGGTTCCCTTCCAACCCAAACCATCCTGGGATTCTGTGATGTTCATGTTCATTCACTGCATCACTGCTTTCTCAGCCATTCCTGCAAAGCTTGAGATGCAAATTTAAACCCAGCTTTAGTGTGCTTGAAGTACAGCCAGCCTTGCCATGGGCTCAGGAGCACAGGCAGGGAGGAGGCTGGAGCTGCTCTGGTGTGGGGGACAGGGTGAATCCCGGAATCCTGGCTCTGAGGCCAGATCAGGCAGCAATTGCAAAATGTTGGGGTTGCACAAGGCCTTTGTGACAGAGACGCAGCCTGGAAACTGTGAAAGGACAGAGGAAAGCAGCTTGTTTTCAAAGCTGCCAACAGCTTCTTGCGTGGGGGCTCCAGCTCCTTCCCCACCCCTGTGACTGGCTCCACCCCAGCACGGTCTGATGGCGTGGCAGGGTTTGCTGTCAAGTGGAAGCACAGCTTAGCCCTGTGTTTTCCAGCCTCTTGGAAGGGAATCTGTGCAGAGGCAAAGGAGGATCTGTCATTAATTGTGCTGAGGAGTGCAGGTACACTGGTCTCATTTGGGCCATAAAGTCAGTGATGGATAGGTACAGTCAGAGACCTTGCCAGGGAATATCCTGCAGAGCAGGAATCCCAGGCCTTGGCACTGTGTTCATACTGGAGGGATGTTGCACTCAGTGGTTTCAGTGTCACTGCACTGCCTGGGCTCCCCTGAGAGGGAACAGAGAGGTCCTTGGACCTGCAAAGCTTTTGCCAGCCTGGAGCCACCCTTGCACTCCTCACAAATGGGAAGGGGGCCGGGTGCTCTGGCCTGCTACACCCTTCCCATGGGAGTCTGCCAGGAAACTGGTGGTGTTTGTCTGCAGGGAGGAGAGAGAAATACTCACCTGGACAAATTTCTTCTCCTGAAAAAGAAAAATCTCCAGTTTGTCTTAGAGCTGAAGAGAAGTAAATCAGGGTTCTTCCTTCCATGCACCCCGGGTTCAAACTGACAGAGGGCAGGGTTAAACTGGATATTGGGAAGAAATTTTTTCCCTGTGAGGGTGGGGAGGCTCTGGCTGCCCAGAGAAGCTGTGGCTGCTCCATCCCTGGCAGTGTCCAAGGCCAGGCTGGGCAAGGCTTGGAGCAGCCTGGGACGGTAGGAAGGAGTCCCTGCCCATGGCAGGGGGTGGAATGAGATGATCTCTAAGTCCCTTCCAACCCAAAGAAGTCTGTGTTCCTGTGATCCTGCCCCACAGGCAGAGCTGCCTGTGTTGCAATGTGTGTGTGTGACACAGCTTGCAGGATTTTGCCAACATTTGTTCCAGTTATGGAATCCCCAATGAGAGGGCAGATAAACGTGCTGGAGCTCCTCCAAGTCATCAGGGAGTTGAGGTGGAACAAACAACACAGAGAAAGCACTTGCCATGAACGGAGTGTGGGTTTCCTGACTCTGCCTTCCACTGGAGACAACCCTGTTGCCATATCCAGTACCCAAACTGAGCTGGGGGATGGGGTAACTGCATGCTCCAAACCACAGGACCACCCTGATCTGTGTTGGGTTGATGGGCAGCTTGCAAGTTGTTCTCCTCTGTAGATTTCAGCAGCACCTGAAGGGAGGGCATCGTGTGTCCTCAGCCTGTGTTTGCCTTTCACAGGGCGACACATTTCCTCCCATGCCGACTTAGCAAAACATGTCATGAGAAAATGAAAAAGTCTTAATGAGGCTACAGCAGTGAAGCCAACAAATGTCCTGTTCTTGCTGGGAGTGGATTAGCTTTTGGAATTGCCTTCAGAAAATTGTTCCTCAGTTGGCCTTGGTGAGACTTGGCACTCTGGCACTCATCCTGCCAGCTGGGGACACCTCTCACGTCTGCTTTTCTTCTCTTTTACTGATAGACTGAGAAAAGCTTGTTGGCCTTTATTACACTTGAGCTTCTCAGTGGTGACAGACAAGGGCATTTGTTGTCTTGCTCATGCCCTCTAGTGTCACACACAACGGGCAGAGAACACTTCCAGAAGTCTCACACTTTGTCAGGTTCCCAGTGCTGCAAAATCTTGCTAATCCTGTAGCTTGAAATCTGAGTTGTTGTACAAAAAGATCAGGTGTGAGCAGAGTTATTTTCTGAAATCCATGTACATCAATACAACAGCAAACAGGACTGTGAGTGGGAACAACATAGAATCATGGAATCACTTAGGTTGGGAAAGACCTTTAACATCATCAAGTTTATCCATAAACTTCTACTCCAGTGCTGAACAGCAGATACAGATTTTCTATTCCCTCTGTAAATTCAAAGTTCTGTTTCCCATGGCTCTGCAGACCACCACCCAGCCAGTGAGATGAATGGTCACCCACCTCATCCTGGAGGCCATCAAGTACTGGAGATGGAAGTGGTGGTGGAGAACGAGAGCGATGCCATTTTGGGGTGTCAGCAATGCTGGGAAAGATCTGCTACTGCTCTTGAGTGTGTTTTATAGCCAGCATCCCTTCCTGTTCTAGCCTTGAAACTTCAGTTTAGCTGCCCCTGCTCATTTGGATCCTCCTTTTAGCCTGTTCTGGCACATTCCCTTCACTTCTTTGCTCTCAAAGGGTCTCTTTTGTCACTGGGTCTTTGGTTGACTGACAAAGGTCAGTGTGGTGCTGAGGTCCCACCTTCAGTCAGCTCCATGGGGTCCAAGACTGACACCTAATAACCCTACCTCCAAACATCATAATCTGCACTGGAAGGGGAAAAAAAGACAAAATTCACATCAACCTTTGAGGAGCACTTGGCTTGGGACATCTGAGAAGGGTCATTCTCCTGCTTTGTTCATTCAGGACTTGCAGACCACAGGTAGCTTTGCTCATAGGGATGCCCACCTGTGCAGCCAGGGGGGAGAAGTTTCTTGCCAGCAGCTGTTGGCTCTCAGGGCGTGCAGGTGGCTCTGGGGGATGTGGGTGGCTCTGGGGGATGAGGATGGCTCGAGGGCAATTCCAGTGTCTGGCAGGATGTGGATGGCTCTGGGAGGATATGGCTGGCTGAGAGAGAGTATGGATAGCTCGGGGGGGGGATGCAGGTGGCTCTGAGGGGATGGGGTTAACAAGGCAGAGCTGATGTTACCTGAGGTACCAGACAGCACAGAGACAGAGCAGGGTCCTCCCTGCCATGCCCACTCTGCTCTTACGTGGGGACAAGTGACAACACAGGGCATATGTGCAGCCTACAGCTTTTGGGATGTGCTGATCCTGCTGTAGCAGGGTGTGGAGTGAGTGAGGGATCCCTGCTTGCCAAGCAGGGTGAGTAGGCAGGGAACGGAACACGTTTCCCATGGCTGTGCTCTGGCAAGTGGATTTTCACAAGGGCAGCGAGATGGATGTTGTGGTTATGCCTCTTCTTGACCTCTCATCAGCCACGATGCTTGGAGGCAGAGATGTCACCAAAAAGGTAGAAGGATCTCCAGAAGGAAAGAGGAGAGCAGACCTCGAGGCTGGGCTCAGCAGTGACTTGTACCAGGGGATACCATGGGTGGCTCATAACCATGTGTGGATGGCACCTGGTCAGCACAGACACATGTGAGTGCTCCTAAACCAGCCCTTGTGACACCAAATGATGCTTCCAGGCACTTAAATCATCTGTGTGCTCTGGGCTTGCAAACAGCCCTGTGCTGGGTAAGCCATGGAGCAGGTGGGGGTTGGTCTGCATGGATGGGGAGGAGGAGAGGGAGCACTCGCTGCCAGCCACAGACATGAGGCTGTCCCCAAAGTGGGCATGTCACACATGTGTCCTCTGGGATCACACAATTCCTTCTTCCAGACCTGCTTTATGCAAGGGTTGGTCTGTACTCACACATGGAAACAGCAGGAAGCTGATTCAAGGGAGGTTTAGGTTGGGTATCAGGAAAAGGAGGGTGGTGAAGCACTGAACAGACTCCCCAGAGAATGGAATGGTCACAACCCCAAGCCTGACAGAGGTCAAGGAGTATGTGAAGAACAGTCTCAGGCACAGGATGGGATTCTTGGGATGTCCTGTGCGAGGCCAGGACCTGGATTTGATGATCCTTATGGATCCCTTCCAACTCTGCATCTTCTGTGATTCTGTGCTCTTACAGAGCACTTCCCAAATTCACATACCCTACTCAGAGCGATGGCTCTGCAGCTTCCTGGCTGCAATGAGGCCACCTAATCTGGGAATCTCTATTCCAGCAGCACCCAGGGATGTTCCCACCCTGTCAGCTTGTGAAATCCTGGGGCAATCACTGACTGTAGGCACTCAGGGCAGGGAATGCCTGCCCTGGTTTCGCTGTTGCTGTGTTTCTTGTCCCTTGGTGGGAGGGTAGGACACTATCCTTGACATGCAAGTTGGGATGGGGGGAGATTGAAGCTTATGGCTCTGATGCCTCCTGCACTTTCCTTACAGCAGTCTGGGTGTCTCAGGGATGGATGCTAGGAAGCAGCAGCAATGGTTTTGTGTGTGTCCTCCAGTCCCTGGGATTCCTGTCACCAATGAATGGTGCTTCTGACCTGGAAGTGGCACTGAAGCCACCAGGGCAGCTGATTGATGCTGTTGTGGAGCAAAGTCAGACAGCCCCAATAATTCTCTCAGACCCCTCAGCAGTCTCCTCTCTCTGGGATGTTCTGTTGATGGATGAACCCTCCTAGCCCCAGGTGTATTTTTGCAGCCACCCTGGTGCCTGTTGGATGCAGGCACAGAGCACAGCAAGCTGTGGTCACTCAGTGCATGGGAGCTTTGTGCTCTCCCGAGGGAAGCTTTGCTTTTCCCATCACCCCATGAGCACCTGTGGGTTCCTGTCTGCACTTTGCAACACTCCTGGAGCCATCAGCAGGAGACCAAGGGCTCCCTCTGGGAGCCAGGGATGTTCCTCAGCACCTCCACCATTAACTTACATCTGTTAAGGGCCTTATGAGTAATTCCCTCCTCAAACCTTTCCTGCTTCTCTGTGACCTCGTCCCAGCACCACCATTCCCCAGCCTTCCCTCAAAGCATCACTAAAATCACATTTGTGATGTTTTCCTGAGCATCTTCACAGGGCAGGAAACCCCTGGAGAGAATCCCTTTCCTGTTGCTCATCCTTTGAATCCCTGCAACCCCAGGTTTTGGCAAGTAAAGAAATGGAAGGAGATGAGCTCTCCTTCCTCCCACCACCACACAGCATCTGCAGAGAAGTGGCAGGAGGGCATGGAGGAGGGATGGGAGTGCTGTGGTTTGGATTCATCCAGAGTGTCTCCAGTCTCCTTCCCCACTGCACTGGGACTTGCTGTGTTCTCCTGACTCAGTAACACGCTGCTGTTTAATTAACTTTTGACTTCTGGTTTAAAGGAGCAGTGAACAAAATAGTTATTTACTTCATTTGGAAATTCTTTCATTTGTTACCATAATTATAGCTTCCTCCTCCTTTTTTCTCCTTTTTTTTCCTTTTTCCTTTTTTTTTTTTTTTTGGATATTTTAATTAGCAGGGGAAGGGAGGGAGGGAGGGGGAATATTTGCTGCTCTCCTTGTGGTTATCACATCCTTCAAATTACTAAAAGAGGCTGGGATAATAGGTCTGGTGATTATATATAGGCACCATCTGCTCTGTGGCTGCTTCCTATCAAAGTGCAGTTAGGAGAGTGCAAGGAGGATATTTTCTCTCCAGCTATATTAAGACTGTTTCCATCTCGGCTCCAAAGCAAAGCTCTCTGCATGCAAATGGATCAAATGCACTGTAATCAATGGCTCAGTTTTGGCAGCCTTGAAGCTGGTGGATTTTTTGGGGTTTTTTTTGAATTTTGTTTTATTTTCCCCTCAAGTTTTGCTGTTCCCATCCGTTATGCAATTTTATTTGAGGCTGGTTGTTCTGCATTTGATGTTTTCTTGTAACCATAGTCCCCCCCTGCTTGCTGAGCAATGCGGTCTCGTGTTAGCTGGCACAGGGATCTGTGTCATAACTCCAATGCAAGGCAATATCTGAGCAATCAGGAATGTTTTGGAGGATGATGAAGGCAGATTTTCAGGATGCATCTGCTGTCAGTATGTAGAGGAGGTGGAAAGCTGAGCTAATTTGGAGCAGTAATGGGAAAGAATTAATACTTGGTTTACCATACCAGCCGTGGCTGTCCCGTTGCTGCTGGGGATTGTTGGGAAGCATTGCAGGACTCAGGATTTGGGAGTCAGAGAATTACAGAATTACAGACTGATTTGTGTTGGAAGAGACCTTAAAGAACATCCAGTGCTACCCCCTGCCATGGGCAGGGACACCTTCCACTGTCCCAGGCTGCTCCAAGCCCTGTCCAACCTGGCCTTGGACACTGCCAGGGATCCAGGGGCAGCCACAGCTTCTCTGGGCACCCTGTGCCAGGGCCTCCCCACCCTCACAGTGAAGAATTTCTTCTCAATATCCAATTTGACCCTGCCCTCTGTTAGAGAGAAGCCATTCCCCCTGTCGTGGATTGTCCCTGATGGGCACCAACTTTTACATCTTCTCATGTGGGGAACTGGATACTGCATTTGCCCCTTGGTGGCCTCAGAGTCCCAGCAGGTTTCTCTTTTTTCCTGGAGCTGGCAAGATGTTATGCTTTTGAAAGAGAAAGAGGAGAAGGAATAAGACATGGCCAGTGCAGATGGAAGGGGAAGGTGCTCCAGACAGGATGTGTGAGTTCCCAAGAGGTAGAGGCCAGAGGAAGGCTTGAAACCCTGAGGAGTCTGTCTTGCAAAATCTATGCCATGGTGCCTGCAAGTGACAGGGGGCCTAGGTGACTTTTTAAAATGAGTGCAAGTGGCTAAAAAGACGTAAGGGAGGAGAAAATCCAAAATAAGTCAGCCAGGGTGTGAAAGGCTACAAGTCTGTTTCAGTCTGGGTGATGACTGTGGGGTGTACATCACATAAGACACTCATTGTCCTCATGTATTTTGTCACTGCTAAAGACACCCTGCCTCCCTGCTCTCACTCCTCAAGTTGTAATGACCCTAGGGATTATTGGATCCCAGTTTCTTGGGGCAATTCCAGAGGTTTCACATTCACCCCTTCCACTTGACTGGGTGAAGGCCCTTTGTTCCTCACTCCCAGTTTTCCACAGGTTGCACATTGCTGTGTAAAGGATGCACATCTTCCAGGCTGGCCTCCTGAAATGGTTCCAAGTGGTGGAGGGATTTCTCCATATAGAGTGTAACATGTGGTGAAAGCTGATGCTGTTGGAAGTCTCAGCAGGGAGATGCTCCTCAGACCAGGAATCGAGGCAGTGGGGAGCCCTGGCTGCTGCTTGAGCAAAGAAAATGTTCTTGGCCATCCCTTTTGGGTGGAAAAGGACTTTGGGAAGGCGAGTTTCTGCATCCCAACACTGTTTATCTGGCTTCATTTGTGAGCAGGGGAGGAATTTCTCCCAGGAGCCCATAGTAAAAGCTATTTTCTGGGATAATTAGGGAGGCTTGGTTCAGCACAGCAGCATTTGATATTAATGGACTGGGATTCCCCAGGGACAAACGCTGATTTTCTGTGGTTTGTGTGTAGATTTAGAAGAAAAAAATGCATTTATTGGCCTGGACGTTGGGGCATTGTGTTTACCCGGAGAGACTCGTAGTTTAGGGCAGCACCTCCTTGCAACATATCCCTAATCCTCCATCCCCACCCATTCCCACCTCCCTGAGCCACCATTCCATGCATTCTTTTGTCTGTGAGTTAAATCCTGGTTGGATTCACATCTATTCTGTCTTGCTCTCACCTTGCTGGATGCTCTAGTGGGAAGCAAGGACCTTTCAGTACTTAGAAGGGCCTCCGAAAGAAGAGGGAAAGGGACTTCTTACGTGGGCTGATAGTGATAGGACAAGGGGGAAAGGTTTTAAATTAAAAGAGGGGAGGTTTAGATTAATTTCAATAAGAAATTCTTGGCTGTCGGGGTGGGAGGCCCTGGCACAGGTCCTGGAAGTGTTCCAGGCCAGGTTGAACGGGGCTTGGAGCAGCCTGGGATAGTGGAAGGTGTCTCTGCCTATGGCAGGGGGTGGAACTGGATGTTTTTTAAGGTCTCTCCCAACCCAAACCGTCCACAACTCTGTGAAGGAGCTTGAAAGGAGCTCCTGAGCTCCTGCTGCTTGGTGAGATAAGCTGGGCTCCCTTCCAGAAACACATCCCATCACATTGCTGGAGCCACCAAGGTCTGAATTTACACATCTTTAGATGCAGCCCTGCTCCTGCTGCCACACAAATGAGAAAATAACAGCCACAGCAATTCCTGCTGGAGCCAAGCAGCAGGTCCACGTGTGTTGCTGCCATGCAGGGAATTTCCAAAGCCCTTGTGAGGGTTCCTTCCCTGCTGAGCCTGGATGGGGCCTCGCATGCACTGCACCAAGAGAGCAGCAACAAACGGGTTATTGTTTCTCTTTCCAGTTTCTTGAACAGGAAACTGTGTTTAAAAACATCATTTCTTAGAAAAGGTTTGCTTGACAGTCTGTGCTTCTTCCCATTTCTCTGTTCGAGGCAGCACTCTGCTTGTATGGAGTTTTTTCCTAATGCAGGGGTTAATACCACTAATTTCCTAATACCACTATTTTCTTTATACCCAGTGGCTTCTTGCATTTAAGACCCACAATTTCACCCCTTCATGGGTTATATCAGCCCATGGTTCAGAGGCCAGGACATGGATTATCCAGTTCCTACAAATGCAATTAAAGTCACAGCCACAGAACACAGGGAGATTAAAGGAAAAAAAAAAAAGGCACAAAGTAAAAGGCTCCAAGGATTAGGGGATGTTGAGCTGAAAAATGTCCCATCAGGTTCTGCTCTGGCCGTGCTGGAGCTGCCTGGGGCAGCGTGGGGAGCGGGTGAATGAGGTGCCCAGGAAGGAGGCTGGGTGCCAGCTGGGCAGGGTGACCCACTGGCAGCTCTTTCCAAGGGTTCTCAGCAAAGAAACCCTGGAAGGGCCCTGGGCATTGGTCTGCCAGCACGGGGAAGCCTTCCTGGAGGAGAGGATGTGTCGTGACTGGGATAGCAAGGAGGAGGCAGAGGGGAGGACTGAGTTGAACTTGGGGTTTGCTTTGTGACAGGGTTGCTCTGTGTTCCCTCTCCGTGGGGGAGCTTCCAGGCTGCACAAAACCTTGTGTGGATTAAAAACATCCCCACTTTTTGGGGTCAGGCTGCTGTTTCAGGTACCAACAGACCAGGAAAGGAACTGTGTGTGATCAGATGCTGCCTGAGGACACACCATAAACAGCTTTGCAGCCAAGTGCTGTTTTTAGACTAAAACAACAAAAGAAGCTCCCAGAGAGTTCAGTGTGCACCTTGCAGTGCTTTTTCCTTTCTGCAGGCATGGGGAAGATGTTCTTTGGAATTGTAACCTGATGTCATGACCCCGTGCTGGTCCTTTGGGTGTCAGGGACATGGTGGGGACTGCAGACATTCTGAACACTCCCAGTGGTGGGTCTGGTTCTCACTGGGAGCTCTCACAGATATATCCTGTCAAGGACTTCTGCAGCACTTTAAGCCAGGTTTTATGAAAGGCAGAGGGAGAGTGAACACCTCGTCAGCCATCCCACGCTGTGTGGAGGAAGGTCTGCCTGCAAAGCCCAATTCCTCAGCTCTAATTACAGGAATGGGTGGCTTTTCCCTTCTCAGGCTGAAAAAAAATTGGCCCAAAACCCTGAGAAACCACAACACAAATGTCTGACGCTGTTCCACATGGTCCTCAGCAAACAAAAACCCTCTTGAAATCAGCCCTTGCCTCGCAAAATAGGCAGCACCACTTCAAAAGGGAAGAGAGGAGGGGGAAAAAAAATCCCAAACCCAAGGCTTCACGAGGTGAGAGCACTTGCAGCCCCAGTTTCTGTAAGTGTGTAGTGGTAGCCTGTCAGCCCAGCCAGGGTTTGGTCTGGGATGAAGCTGGATTTGCCTGGGAAGGGGGTGGTTCCACAGGGATGTTCCCAGCGGGGTCAGCAGCCGCCTCCTGTGATGGGGAGCTTTGTTGCCATCACTCCTTCTCCATCCTCTACATTTTTTTTTTTACCTGGGAATATTACCCTGAGCTTGATCCTAGTCTGGAGATCATGGAGAAGTTTCTTGCAGGGAAACCTGGTCTGGTGTGGGCTGAGCACAACCCTGGCTGCTCAGAGCTGTGGTGGCTGAGCAAAGAGGCAGCACCAACCTGCAAATCCATGATCTGCTCCAACCCCTGTCTCACTGGGTACCTGCTTGGAAGGACCTGGACCAGGCAGTGCCTGTGTAGAGTCTTGCAGTGCCTAAAGGGCAGGAAAACACTTCTAAACCAGAAATGGGGCACTCTTACAAGCCATAGGGGACCCTTGTGCCAGCGTGGGATGCCCTCTGGAGCTGTAGTTTCCCCTCTTTGTTTGCCCAGCTCACAGCACTCAGAAAGGCAGCTGTGCCCACCCACCTCCTGGGAGCTTATCTTGCCCCAGAATAACAGTTTAGATTTCCTTTTTAAATTAAAGCTTAATAGTTCTGTAGTAAAAAAAAAAAAAGAGGAGGCTTGAGTGTAAAGTGATAAACTCACACTTGGTTTTCTTCTGCTGAAGTTAAAGCCCATGTGGACCATTTGTTTTAGTAGGAGCAGCCCTGGATTCACCTTGGACCATCCAAAAGTACAAGGATGGTCAGATTCAGGTCAGGACCTACAATAAACAGATGCTTTGAAAATAACTAGCTACATCCTCTTATTTCAAGAAACTGACAGTGTAATGACAAGCAGCATCATTAATAAATATTATGTATAAATATCATAAATATGGATATTTATTAATCCCCTGGGGGATTACAGAGTAAAAGAGGGGTGTCATCCCAGGATTCTCAGTGTTTTTAGGGATGATGGAAACAGGTAGAAGGGTTTGCAAAATAACACATTATCAACAGTGTAACAGCTAGAAAGCAGACCCTAAAGTTAGGCCAGTGCTAAGAGCCCTTAAATCACCTCAGTCTGATCTGGTTTCAAAGAGCTGGGGACTTGCAGCATCCTTTGCAGAGGGATTATCCCTGCTGGATTCGGGGGGTTGTGTGAGCTGACTCCCAGCTCAGTGAAAATTTGGCTTAGTAAAACGTGTTCTCTTGGATCCAGCCTTGTGTTGTCTCAGGGAAAGGAGTGGAACTGATTTTTATCTGTTGCACTGGATGGTTTCTAATTGTCCCTGGCCATCCTTTGGAGTTCATTATTTCTCCTTCAGCCGACACCGGCTTCTAATTAGGGGACATAAAATTAAGATGGAAGAGCAGCAGTTTGCAAGGGTATTGCTGCTGGTGAAGGAGTCTGGGCTGGATTGATGCCAAAAATAACCCCTTGTGTGCAGGATTTTGGTGGGGAGGGGGTGGTATAAGCACTGCTGGGTACCAGTGTCTGCACACACCCTCTAAGAGCTGGATTAGCAGAGCAGCCCTTCATCTCCTGAAAGGGGAGAATTATCTCCAGTCCTCCTTGCCCCTTCTCCTGCTTCTCTCCTTCATCTAAGGGGCATAAATATTTCCTAAACTAGAGTTTTTCCTACAGCAGATTCAGGGTGGAGTCTCTCCCCATGGCAGTGTGACCGTGGCTGGGGGCAGCAGGCACAGAAGGGTGCCGAGCTGATGCTCAGCCCTGGTGATGCATTTTAACCAATTTATCCATTTTTTTTCCCAATAATTCCCCCTATATTTTGAGAGTTTTAAATCCTAAATATATTTTTCTCCTGGGAGGGTGATGGGACATCTACAGAGCCCTGTTACAGTGCTGTTTTGGGGGTAAAATTGCAAAGCCAAGAGCTGAAAAAGCTTGGCCAAGACCTTCTGAAATCCATCTATTTCCCCATCCGGATGCACCACATCACAGCTTTAGGAAGCATAGCACTGCTCTGGAAGCAATCTCAGGATCTCATTGGCATCCTTTTCTGCCAAGAGACTTCTGGAAGATGTTTGTATAGTTTTTAAATGGGAAGGGAACAAATTCTTCCCCATAAGCCACCCCAGTGCTTCCCTGCAGAGCGTGGTGTCAGCGTTACGTGTTGGCACAAGAAAACCCTTTCAGAAACAGGAATTATTTCAACATTACAGAAATCCACAGGTTTTTGGCCTCATCCATCAGCTGCCTGTGGTACCAGCTGCTTTTTGCAGGTGGTTAATAAATGCAAATGTGCTCTGGTATTTCTCTCTCCCCTCCTTTTGTAACCCCACTGCTGCCTCATTTCCATCCTGCTCCTGGTCAGCAGAGATGGCTTTGATGGTGGGTTTTCCCCCAGGCTTAAGGTGGGAATTAAGCCTGGCTTAACCTTTGCAGCACAGTGCACCTGGCTGGGGGTTTTCCACCGAGACTCATTTATATTAAATAATAACATGTAGAGGAGTCTGAGTGGTTTTGGTGAGCTGCTGTAAATGCAAAAAGAGGGAGTTAAGGAGCTTTAAGGCTTTGGTGCTTTAAGTGGAAAAGCCATGAGAACAATGAATTTTCCCTAGGTTTTGTACAGTTTAAAAATTTGTTTCGGAAAGAAAAATTGAAAAGCTTTTGCTTCTGTTTCTTATAGGCTGAAAGGTCATTCTAACCCCTCTACCCTCAGATTTTCCTGGAACAGGGAAATTTTCCCTGGTTTGCATCCTAAATCTGTACTTTAAATTACATACACTGTGTTTATGGTTAAACCAGTAGCTTAGTTACTGTGAGTGACAGAATTTGAATTTTATTAAGCAATGAGAACAATCTTTTAATATTTTTTTCAGTATTTAAGCAGAGATAGTCCTTGGAAGCGTTTAAGGCTGTGTTGGACAGGGCTTGGAGCAACCTGGTCTGGTGGAAGGTGTCCCTGCTCATGGCAGGGGGTTGGAATGAGATCTGTAAGGTCCCTTCCTACACAAGCCATCCCATGATCCTGTGATTTTAGTAGGACTCAACAAGGCTGAGACATTCCTATGGATGAGAAGTACCCTTGCACTGATTTTGGGAGATGTGTAAGTGGTCCTGCTTTGGGGCACAAGCCAGGTCCTAACCCAGAGACAGACACAGAGATGCTTCCCTTGGATCTCTGTGGGGACATCTCCCTCCTGGGGGTTTTTACACTCTGGAACTGCTTGATTGATGTTCTTTCCCCTAGAGGTGGAATCCATGCAGCACCTTCCCTTGAGCAGCCCAGCGTAGCTCGTGTGACCCCATCTCCTTGCAGGTACTCCTGTCCTTTTTGCTTCCCAGGAGGCAAAGCAGAGAGCTCAGGGTAGGGCTCAGGGGCGCTGCAAAGCCATCAGCCAGGCACCATGGCCAACCACCACCACCACCACCACCACCACATATTCTATAATTTCATTTGATTTTTTCTTTTCCTTTTTTTTTTTTTTTCGGGGGACTCTGCCGCATCCCGGGCCGCGAGGGGGGAATAACCTCTTTGATTTTATTTATTTTATTTTTTTTTTTTGTTTCAGTTCTCTCAGGCCAGACACACCACAGCCCTTTGAAACGCTCTGTGTCCCTTACCCCACCCATGAATGTGCCAAACCAACCTCTAGGACATGGATGGATGTCTCATGAGGACTTACGAGCTAGAGGACCCCAGTGCATCCCTTCCGATCATGCCCCCCTGTCTCCACAAAGCAGTGTAGCCTCTTCGGGAAGTGGTGGGAGTGAACATTTAGAAGATCAGCCTTCCGCTCGTAACACATTCCAGGAGGAAGGGAGTGGGATGAAAGGTGAGTGACAAACCAGACCCCGACCCCCCACCCCAGCAGGCAGAGGCAGGAGGGGAGGAGCCGCTTGCCCGGCAGCGCCGGGGCTCTCGCTCGGCGGCTTCGGCCGAGGATCCTCGCGACCGAACGGGGCCCTCCTGGTGTTCCTTCCCGGCTCAGGAATTTCGGTTCAGGGGAATGCCTTGGGTTTTTCTTCTAAGGAGCAGCTGGTCCTGATCTGATATCTTACACTTGGGTGCCGGTGGGCTGGTTTTGCCCCAAAACCCTGTGAGCTGCCAGCTTTCCAAAAAAGCTGGGGTTTTTTCCATAGCCTGTGGCTTTTGGCTGCGAGTGGTGCTCTTTTTTCTCTTTTTTTTTGTTTTTTTTTTTTAAACTGATGGTGAAAAAACAGCTTAGAGCAAGCTTAGCGAGCCACGTGTGATTTACTGTTGCAGTGTTTGGTACCCACCAAGTATTTGGGGAAGTTTTGGCTTGGGATACTTGTTTGCAGTGAATTTAACCTGTGTGTTTCAGTTGGTTTTCCCGTTATACCTGCATTTCACAGAGATTTTGGCAATAAGTATATGTGGTTCTGGTGGTAAACGAGGCAGAAATGAACCCCACTTGCTGGAGTCAAAAGATGGAGAGCAAACTTCAGGCTGAGGAGGAATAAATAGATGAAAACTGGGCAAACGCATGGACTGTGTGTTCCTGGGAACAGACTGAAAATGACCCTGCAGCTCTCAGACTGATTTAAACAACTCCCAATTTGCATTATTGCAAAGCAGCTCGATTGTGTACAGAGCAGTGGTGTATCAGAATAGGGAAATAATTGTATTTTTTAACAGTCACAAGGTCTGATTTTAGTCTAATTGCAGACAAATTGAGATATGGATAAATCTGTGTGATGTGGGACTGCGTTTGGCTTGGCTCTGGCTGGCTTTGACATGCGTGAAATAAATGCATGAAAAACCCCTCATGGTTCCAAGGAATGTAACAGAGGCAGGTCAGGTCCTGCAGTCTGTCTGGCCAGGGAGAACTCCTTGGGAGCAAGTGTTTAACACTACATTTCTCCAGGTTTCTGCAGAAGGAGCTGGGGGGGAGACCATGGGGAGCTTGGCTCCCTGTGATCCACAGCTGCAGCCCCAGGATCTGCGTGGATAGAAACTTCCCAGTGCTGTGCAAGCAACCTGTGTGGCCAAATCCACAAAACCCAGAGGCTGTCCACGAGCAGTAACCCATTAAATAACCCCCTCACACTGACACATCCCCTTGCTGCTGCGTGCAGCTGGGGTATGTCCACCCTTCCTCGGGCCATCCCTTCCCAGACTTCCAAACACGATTCCCCCATTGCTGACTCAGCCAAATGGCTTTTGTCCCCCTGTCCAGGGACGTGCAGAACAGATGTTCACAGCCTCTGGTGTCTACTCCTCCCGTGTCCTCCCCCCTCTGCTGGGTTTTCTTCAGCATTCTGAACCATTCCAGTGCCTTCCCAGATGATGTTTTCTAAACTTGGGGTTGTTCCTGCTTCTCCCCGCCAGGTTTTTTTCCAGAAAGTCTGCGTTTTATTGAAGGTGTGTTGCCCAAAACTGGACTTGGAAGCAAAGCAGAGGCTTGTTTGCCTCCAGACAGCATTCCTGTGGCTGGGTAGCTCATCATCCTCAAACAACAGAGCACCGTGGGCTGCATATGACCCATTGTATCCCCACAGCTTTCCTGAAAAAAATAAAATAAAATAGGACTGCCCGTTCCCTGCACTCTGATCGTGCCGTTTCTTGTTCCTGCAGAAAGGCACAACTTGGTGCATTTTTGTTGGGTTGCCTCCTATTCCATCCAGACCAGCTGCCAGATCCCTTCTCTGAATTGCAGCCATGTCTCCCCAAGTGCCTGCAGGCTCTTGTGGCTTGGTGTCACCCCTGCTTCTGGTCAGCTGGTTCCTTCTTTAACACCTTCCGGGGCATCCAGGAGGATCCAGACCCATGGGATCTGGAATGTGAGGAACCCATGACAGCTTCCCACCTGCCTTACCAGTTTACCTCCCCAAGTGTCACCTATTTCTTTCCTTTCTGTTTATCTTGATGCTCTCATGTCACCCATTTCTTTCCATCTGTCTTCATGCTGAAGGGAAAATGGCCTCTGGCTTTTTCCTGGCTCTTGGTTTCTCCAGGAGATACAGACACTTGGTTCCATGTGGAGCCCCTCTGTCTGTCTGTCCCTTTCCCATGTCCCTGCCCATGGCAGGGGGTTGGAATTAGATGATCTTTAGGGTCCCTTCCAACCCAAACCATTCCAGGATTCTGTGATTCCTGGGGAACAGCTTGGGGAGCACTGGGAGGAAGGTCTGGGTAGAGCTGGGGGTGTATCCAAGGTGTCCTGTGTGGGAACATGGCAGGCTGAGCTGTTTTCCTTCTAAATTTCCCGTCAGCCGTGCCATGACTTGGCAATTAGCTCCTGGTAATTGCTGATTAAAGAGTAGCTCTGCAGGCAGGTGGTTCACCCATCCGTGGAGAGCATTGGGAAGTTTGACTTTCCAAGGACTGTGAAATCACCTTGGATGTCCTTGCACCTCCTGGCCGCCTCTTCCCTTTGGGAAGGGGGAAAACCCCACCAGGCACAACACAGCCTCTGTGTGCTGCTTCTCCCCATCCTGCTTCCAGGATTGCCATCTCTGCTGGCAGTGGGGCTCTAATG
>VZTR01010038.1:906749-921723 GCA_013400775.1 Chaetops frenatus | reverse complement strand
CCCACCCCTCGTTCCTCACCCGGGGCCTGGTCCCTCATCCCATCCACACCCACATCCCTTTGTACTCATCCAGGGGCTGGTTCCTTGTCCCATCCCCATCCACAGCCCTGTGTCCTCCCCTCTGAAGCTCGGTGAGGTGTCCATTGGGATGTGTCTGCCCCATCGTGTTGGTGTTGATGCTGTTGCTCGTGGTTGTGCTGTTGCATGAATTCAGCAGAGCTCTCCTGTCCTTGCCTTTGTGCTGCAGATGTCCCAGCCTGGCTGAAGAGCCTCCGGCTGCACAAATACGCCGCCCTCTTCTCCCAGATGACCTACGAGGAGATGATGGCCCTCACCGAATGCCAGCTCGAGGCACAAGTACGTCCCACGTCACCCGGGGGGAAGCAGAGAAAGGGAAATTGGGTCTTGGGGAAAAAAAAAAAAATCCCTCATTGTACCTGAAAAAAACTGTCCTGTCTTCTCACTGGAGTCCCAGCATGGAGGTCCCACCCCTGGGAGCTGCTCTTGAGGGTTTTTTTTCCAGTTGGGATTAAGTTCAGGAGTTTCAAGGGTGGAACCTGCAGCAGCCAACTCCCTGAAAGCCAGTGGGGCTTTGATGGCAGATTGCCTTTAAAAATGTTGTAGAATCATGGAATATTGCTGATTTGGGTTGGAAGTGAGATTATTAAAGATTACCTGGTTCCAACCCCTGCTGCTTTCAGGTTCACCTCTGCATTATCCTTGGGATGAAGAGGAATGGGCAACACCATTGCTTTCCATGTGTGAGGTGCAACAGGGAGGGACAGACCAGCTGGAAATCTCTACCTCCAGCAAGTCTCTGGGCAATTTTCTATGTCCCCCACAAATCCCTGCACTCAAATATGTAATTAGTTTCTAGCAGCCCTTTCTGTTTAGGAGAGGAAGGGTTTGGGTTGAGCCAGCTGCCCCATGGAAGTGTTAACACCAAGTTTTGTCCTGTTTTTGCAGAATGTTACCAAAGGTGCAAGACACAAAATAGTCATCAGTATCCAAAAGCTAAAAGAAAGACAAAACCTACTCAAATCTCTAGAAGGGGTAAGTAATCACAACCATTTTTGTGTTTCTTGTGTTTTTAAGAAGCCAGGAATTGATTCTGGGGTGAAGCACTCCTTGTTACACGTGTTGTGGGGATCTCCTGCAGGGAAATCTGTTATTGGCTTAGCTGTGTGTGAATGATGCCCTGTACCAGATGCAGGTTTTATTTCACAGAATTCCAGAATGGTTTGGGCTGGCAGGGACCTTAAAGACCATCCAGTTCCAACCCTCTGCCAAGGGGGATGGGGAGACACCTTCCGCTTGACCACATTGCTCAAAGCTGTGTTTTGCAGAGTGGGTCCTAATGCACCTCCCACACCTCACACAGCTGGGATGGATGTACCCTGTAGCCCTGGCCACCTCCAGGGTGCTCAGAAAGATTTGAGCTTTCCTGGAACATCACAGGGACACCCTGTCCCCAGATAAAACACCAGACACTCTCGTCAATACCTGAACAACATCTTGAATTTCCGAGGAGAATAAATAGAAACTTCTTTATCACTTCAACAAAAAGCTTAAGCCCTGCAGAAAAGGGCTGTTGGGGAAGTAGCAGCACCACAGCCTAGCTGGGAGCAGCTCATCTAACCTCTCCCTATTTATTACCACTGTATTATATTATATTTAATTGCACCATCTTCAAACAGCAACTTGCAGAGCCTCCCACTAGGGGCTTTTAAATACTTCTGTGGTGTGTTGCTATTTATTGGTGTTTTCCTTAGCTCACTGCTTCACTATTTATTTATAATATGGGCTTGTGCTCAGAGTATGGCAGGAGCTAATAAAGCCATATTTACCTCTGTTATTAATAATAACTATTAAATCCAAGAGCTGGATGGAGCTGGCTGCAGCTCTGTGTTTTCCAGGCGATTGCACAGCCTCTTCCCCCACTTCTCCACGGGGATTTGGGAATCTGGTATTGATTGAGTGGCACTGGGCAGGAGCTGGAGCCCAGCTCAGCTGGCAGAGCCAGCCAGGCATGCTGTAAAATACAGGAGAAAAGGGGCAGGGACTGGTTTTGAGCCCTCCTGGGGTGGGTTTGGGCTGTGGCACTGTGACTCTGTCCTGTTTTGCTGGGGCTCAGGGCTGCCTGTGAGCTGCTTTTGGAAGGAGTTGTCTCTGGTTTTCCAGGCTTCCCATCCAATTTTTGCTAAACAAGAGCATGTGTGGGACTTGATGTTTTTGGGCAGTGTCTCACTGCTAAATATTGCTGCTTTCTTGGAAAGAGCTGCTCCACCCCTCTCTGTTAGTTAGCAGGGCAGGATGTTTTCCCAAAAAGTTAGTGCCCAGCAGACCAACACCAGATCTTTGAGAGAAGTGGAGCTGAGATGTCCAAGAGTGAGCTGGGAATGCAGCAGGAATTAGAATCAACAACAGCTTCAGGGCTTGCACACATCCCATGTGCCCACTTGATGTCCCTTCCTTCAGTGCATCAGGATTCACTCCAAAAGCTGCCTCTTTCCAAGCAGTGTCCCATGAGCCAGACCATGCAGGAGCCTGCAGTGAGCTGTTCTGGTCCAGGCTACATTAAAAATAAAATGTAATTACTTCCCATCGGTGGGACAAGGATCTGACCATAGAAATGGAGTTCTTCATCCACACCAGGAGCAAGGCTGAGGTGCACCCAAATTCTCTCCCTCCTGGATTTATCTGTGCCAGGATCTCCAAGCTGAATGGTTTTGCTGTGGGAGTATCAGTTCACCTCGTGGTGTGAGACCCTTCTGTGCCTGACCACAAACCACCTGCTCCCCTTGAAACCCTCCCAGTCCCCTCTGCATCCACTCCCCCAGCATAGCCAGGGATGTCCCCACTGCTGCCACAGGACAGGCTCCTGCATCCCAGCATGGTCCTGGGCTCTGGGATGATCCCAGAGCATAAGGATGCTGTGGGTAGCAGTTTTGGGGCAGAGCAGTTAATGGGAGCCAGGCTTGAAGGTAGTGCTGGAAATGGGAAATGAGCCCACATTAGTGTAATTCCAGTGAAATGGAGCTGAAATGTGATTGTGGCATTGCTGGAGAATGAGCAAAATATTTACTGCTCTGGGCATTGAAATCTCCCAGGCTCAGTCACTTTCATGGACTTGCCATTTCCCTGGTGGAAATGTGGAAACACTGAAGCTGGGTTGTTGTTGAGTTTGGGTCCCAGTGGTTGACAGGGCTCATTTATCTCTGGGGATTCAGGTCTGAACACATCCATGGATAATCAGACACAATCCCTGCAGCACTCCCCTGATACAAGGAAAAGACCTGACGAATGAAACGTGCCTGCTGACTGTGGAATGCAGCAGGATCCTGAAGTGGGAGCAAAGGCTTTGCTGGGAATTCTCAGGGGCTCACAGGAGGGGTCTGCTTCACAGCTGATGTCCCAAAGACAAACCCTCTCCTCTCCCCTTCGATCCACAGGACATCCTGGAAGGTGGCAACTTGCGTGTCCCGCTGCAGGAGCTGCACCAAATGATCCTCACCCCCATCAAAGCCTACTCATGCCAAAACTCGAGCACGGAGGAGCACAGCAGGGAGGTGGACTCCCACCACCCCTCCTCCCTGCTGGGCTCGGACAGCCAGGCCTCGGAGTGCAAGGACCCTGCGGCGGCCGGGATGCAGCAGCACCACCTGCCAGGCTGTGAGGGAGAGTCAGGGGGGGCCCCTCTGCCCGAGGGTGACCTGCCCGGGCAGTTCACCCGAGTGATGGGGAAAGGTGAGCAGCTCTCACTTGTCCTTGGTGGCTTGGGGACTGGTCACTAGGGAGGGCTGCTTTGGGGCAGGGGGTGTGCTCCTTTCCCCAAGCTCCTGCAGGTCCGGGTCTGAGGGGACGAGGGTTTTTTGAGGTCCTGTCGTGCTGGGGTTAGAGGTAAGAAGATAGGGCAGGTGGGCTGTGATTTTGGGGAGGGGCAGCAATGGCCCAAGCTGCCTGCCCAAGGTCCAAGGTGGGTGGTATCCTCTCCCTGGCCCAGGTCAGAGGCAGAAATAGGAACTTTTCCCGAGGTCAGGAGAGGAGGACATCCTCTCTTCCCTTCCAGAGCCCTGGGGTCATCCTGCTGATCCAGAGATGTTTTCAGCAGCATCCCTTGGACTTCCTCTGCTTGGAGCAGGGTAGCAGTGGTGCATGGGCTGGACATGAGCCATCTTGAGTGCAAATCAGTGGGTGCAAGCCCCTTTCTATGCCCCAGTTTGGATGCAGGACATCCAGAATGCTCCAGTGCCATTCCGTGTCTAGTGCAGGCTTTGCATCAGGGATAATGCACTGGGGAGGTGACAGGAGCAATCTGAGTTGGGGTCCAACCTCCTGTGCCATATCAGGGCTCTTGGAGCAAATCTGTGTGAACTTGGATGTGCCCTAACCCTTGTTGGTGGCAGCTGAGGTGTCAGTGCTGGCTGCATGGAAGGAGTTCTCCCTGGGGAATAAGAAGCGCGGTCTCATCCACAGGAGGCTGGGAACAGAAAGAACCTTATTGGAATGCCAGAAAGAAATAACAGCCTTGTCCCTATTTCCTAACTTTTATGCAAAAAATAGCTGAGATGTTTTCTATACAGAAACGTGGTGCAGAATTTATCCCCAGCTGGTTGCCTGCAGAAACAGCCCCATGTGGGGCTCCAGCCCCATTTTATTCCTGTAACAAATGCCAAAGTGTGGCACAAGCCCTGCCAAGATGTGGTGTCCTCCTGGACCTCAAGGCATCCCTGCCCAGGGGTTTACAACAGGAGCAACTCATTCCTCTGTGAGCTCATTCCCACTTCCTTCGGTGACATTCATTCCAAAAGAGGTTAAAATTCATCAGCAAAGGTGGGAATCTACCACTCTGCAGTGGGGGCAGATTTTGGCCATGGGAGCAGGAGCTCTCTTGCCTATGAATAGGGATTAATCCTGTGCCCCTGAATTGCTTAGGTCTAATTTCGGGGACGCCAAAGGTGTTACTCTGGATTTACACCATCATAACAGAGAACTAAATCTGGCCCTAAATATAGGAAGACACGGCAGGAATTGGGGAAGGGCATTTTTTCTCACTGATGAAAAACCTATTGGTGGTTACAAGGGAAACAGGATGTCCAAGGTGTTTGTGGAACCCCTCCTGGGCCCCATCTTGGTGTCCCCATCCCCATTTCCCTTCTTTTCTTTTTTTTTTTTTTTCCAGTCTGCACACAACTTTTAGTCTCCCGACCCGATGAAGAGAATATAAGTTCCTATTTACAGCTCATAGACAAATGTCTAATCCACGAGGTGAGTCGTGTGGGATCATCTAAAACTGTTGTTCTCATCACTTGGAAACTGTTTCCAAAGTGTCTGTTTATGTAAACCTTTCGGTTTCTAACACAAATATTTTTGGGGGGTATTAATAGTAATTCTGACAGAGCAGACTTGGAGCAGGCAGTAGCTCCAACGTGGTGCATGGAAATGTTGCTTCCCCCCACGCTGGTTTAATTGCCAAGGCCTGGAGCTGGGAAATGCATCTGGCTCGTGACAGCAGCTGGATGAAAGAAAGAATCCCGGGATGAACGTGCAGGAGGTTTCCATCAGGCAGAGCCGGCCATCCCTTGGCCTTGCCTCCTCCCGTTTTGCACCACGTGGTCTTGGGATTTTGCAACAGGGATTTTGCATCTGTTTCTGCTCCCAGCGGATCTGCCCTGGCCGGGTGATGGCTTGGGATGGCCCAGACTGTGCCACAGGGCTCTGGCATGCTCCTGCCTGGTG
Source organism: Chaetops frenatus (assembly GCA_013400775.1). Lineage (NCBI taxonomy): Eukaryota > Metazoa > Chordata > Aves > Passeriformes > Picathartidae > Chaetops > Chaetops frenatus. The sequence goes on along the minus strand of VZTR01010038.1, from coordinate 915,984 downwards.
GCAGGGAGGGATGGCCCCTGCTGTCCTGCAGTGTCTCCTGCCCACACTGGCTGTACCTGGAAGAACAAGCTGCTTCCATCACCTGCCTCTACAGGGATCAGGGAGCTGAAGTGGTGGAAGCTGTGGCCTGGGCCAGAGAGCAAAGCCAGGAGAACGTGGAACTTTTCCCAAAGTGCCTGCACTTTTCCCACCAGAGCCAGCCCATGTCCCAGGACCACCCTCTGTGCTGGCTCCGGCATAATCAGTGCCAGAAGAGAGCATCTCCTTCAGAGTGGTTCAGAGCAATCAAGTCAGGCACTAATTAGCCTCCAGATCGTCCTCTGGAGACTTCTGCTCCTATCCAACTGAGACCTTGGGTGTCTAAAGTTAGCAGTGGTGGCACATGGGTGTCCCTGTCAGCCACACCCCCTGCCTGGAGCTCTGGGAGCAGGTCTGTCCCTGCCAGGCTGACCTTTGCAGGGAGCCTGGGCGGGTGACAGGCTCACCCCGGGTAACCTGCAGAGCCTGTGGCTGCCAGGATCACAGCCAAGCTCTGCCCAGCTCTGAGAAGGGGGATAGGATGCAGGATGCCACAGGGCAGCTCAGCTTCCCAAATCCCAGCTTCGCTCAGCCTGGCAGCATTTCTAGAGCCACATGCAGGTGGCAAGTGTCACCACCCATCAGGACCCACTGCCAACCCCCTGCTCTGCCAAAAGGTGTTGGCAGCCTTTGAGGCAGAGCTGGGCTGTCACTCCAGGACACAGGGAATGCTGCTGGAGCATTTTCTCCACCTGAGATGAGTAAATCCAGAAGAAAGACCAGTGTTTCCCCCTGGACTTGCTGATGGGGCTCAACTCACCCCATCACCTGCTCCAGCTGCTTTTCTTTACCTGCATATCCCTGCTCACTTTGTCCAGAACACATTCATCATACATTTCCTATTTCTCTCTCTCTCTCTCTTTTTTTTTTTTGGGTGGGGGGGCAGGCGTTTACAGAGATCCAGAAGAAGCGGCTGCTGTCATGGAAACAGCAGGTGCAGAAACTCTTTCGGTCTTTCCCTCGGAAATCCCTCCTGGAGCTGTCAGGCTATCGGCAGCAGAGGAGGTATGTGGGATTTTGGGAGGGGAGGGATGGATGCAGTGGCCAGAGCAAGAGCACTCCCAGTGGGAACAATGTGTCCCGCCATGAGGGATCAGCTCTGCTGGGTTCAGGGCCGTGGTTAGGGAAGGGGAGAGTTGGAAAAGCTTCAGCAGTGAAATACCAGGTGCTGGCTGGGAAGGGAACACAGCAGTCAGTGTCCTTCCAGCACTTCCCAGTTGTGCAGTGTATCCCCAACGCTGGGCTCTTTCCCTGCTGCCCTTTGATGATGGCATCAGCGCTGGAGTTTTCCTCAAAAAGCTGTCAAGTGGCAGAAAAAAAAGGCTGGAAGCTTTCAGAGGGTGCAGAGCCAGAGATGCAGGAGAGAGCCAGGCAGGGCTGTGTTGGGAGCACCATGTTTGCTCACTTGCAAGGTGATGCTGGATTTTGGGTGATCCTAGAAAGCATAAGGGTTGTGCCAAGAAAAACGATTTTTAAATCACTTTTAACAAGATCAGCCCTTTGTTTCATTTTGCAAAGCCTGGTTTGTTGCAAGTTCTTTATTCCCAAAAAAGAAAGTGTTTTGGAGATAAGTGGATAGGAACTTCCAGGATGAGATTTCAGGAAAGCACCTTTTAGCTCAGCCCTCCCTAACAAAACTTGGATTTGTTAGGTCATTCTAACCAAATTTTACAGAACTTGAGAAGTCTCAGAGGTGGCTATATTTGTAAAAATGAACCTCGTGGAAGGGGAGAAAGAAAACCCAACAGCATAAGCTGAAGTTTAATTAGACACTGGAGAATCCACTCAAGAGAGGTCTCAGAGAAATCAAGTTCCTGGGGCATTACCTGAATTATTTCAGGTTGTATTAAGAACAGGCCCATTTTTGCAGGAGTAAAATAAACTTTAAAGAAAGCAAAGGTGGATCTGAGAACTGCAGGAGGGCGGGAGGGCGAGCGGCAGACGGGGAGGAGAGAGGATGCTGCACACCCAGAGTGCCTCCTTCCCACTGCCTGTGCAGGATGGAGGGACCACCTTCGGTGGGGTGGGAGGGGCAGGACCCCTTTGGAGGGGTCGGTGTCTCACCCTCGGTGGGGTGGGAGGGGCAGGACCCTCCCTCAGGGGTTGGTGTCCCACCCTCGGTGGGATGAGAGGATCAGAACCCTCTCTCAGGGGTCGGTGTCTCACCCTCGCTGGAATAGGAGGGTCAGGATCCCCCTCAGGGGTCGGTGTCTCACCCTCGCTGGAATAGGAGGGTCAGGATCCCCCTCAGGGGTCGGTGTCTCACCCTCGGTGGGGTGGGAGGATCAGGATCCCCCTCAGGGGTCGGTGTCTCACCCTCGGTGGGATGGGAGGGTCAGGATCCCCCTCAGGGGTCGGTGTCTCACCCTGAGTGGGATGGGAGGGTCAGGACTCCTCTCAGGGGTTGGTGTCCCACCCTGGGTGGGATGGGAGGGTCAGGATCCCCCTCAGGGGTCGGTGTCTCACCCTGGGTGGGGTGGGAGGATCAGGATCCCCCTCAGGGGTCGGTGTCTCACCCTCGGGGCTCTCTCTCCGCAGCCGGGGCTTTGGCCAGTCCAACTCCCTCCCGACAGCCGGATCCGCAGGGGCGGGGCTGGCACGGAGGAACCCCCGCCAGTTCCAGATCCCCTCCCGCAACCTCCCCACGGCCCGGCTGGGGCTGCTGGGCCCCACGGGGCTGCTGGGCACCCCCCAGCGCAGCCCGGCCGCCAGCCCCGCCATCCTCAAGCAAGGCAGACAGGTTGGTCGGTGTTCGTGGCATTTCCAGCTCTTCCATCCCTTTCCCAAGGATTCCTTTGTTTTTTCTTCTGTAACTTGTCCAGATTCCTTGCTTTTTTTCCCCACCCTTCAGGCAGCTTGCAGGTGTTTGGGTTGTGCTCCCCTCTGTGCAGTGGGATGGGGGAAGTGGGACCGGCGGGAGGAGGACAAACCAAGCAGCAGAGAGGGGAAAGATGAGTCCTTAATGTGGCTTATAAAATAGGGAGAGGGGATTTTTGACAAGAGCAGATAGTGGTAGGAGAAAGGGGAAGGGTTTTAAACTGGCAGAGGGGAGATTTAGATGAGACACTGGGAAGAAATTCCTCCCTGCGAGGAGGGGGTGAGCCCCTGGCACAGGGTGCCCGGAGAAGCTGTGGCTGCCCCATCCCTGAAAGTGCCCAAGGCCAGGTTGGACGGGGCTTGGAGCAACCTGGGATAGTGGAAGGTGTCCCTGCTCATGGTAGGGGGTTGTAACTAGATGATCTGCAAGATCCCTTCCAAGCCAAACCATCCTGTGACTCTACAAGCCCAAAGTGGTTATAAACCCATGGCACAGAGGGTTTTGTTTTGCCTCCCACACTTTGTGTTTGCCCCCCACAGAACCTGTGGTTTGCCAACCCCGGGGGCAGTAACAGCATGCCCAGCCGGAGCCACAGCTCGGTGCAGAGGACGCGCTCGCTGCCGGTCCACACGTCCCCGCAGACCATGCTGATGTTTCAGCAGCCAGGTAGGCAGCAGAGGTGCTTTTCCTCTTACCCACAGCCAGGTGAGACAAGTGGAAATGTGAGCTGTGCTGGTGAGCCTCCCCACAGGCACATGGCCTGTGCTGGCACAGTGTGCTCCCACCGGGCTATCTCTGAATTGCTGGGTGAACCAGAGACATCGCTGGGGGGGATTTTTGACCCTATATATTCCATCTTGACTCTATGTGTTACAGTGCTGGTGCCTTGCCTAGCTCGCTTCTGAGGGGCTCGTGTCAGGAGGGAAGGTGGTAGCTCATCCATCACGTTTTCCTCACGGATGGACACGGAGCCCCGGTGCGGAAGGACTGCCTTCACGCACTCAAGGGGAATTCTTTCCACAGTGCGTGTGAAGGGAAATGGTGCTGTGTCAGTGCTTCCTTCCCAAACACTGCCAAAGAGCTCCTGTATAGAGGAGCATCCTCTGATTCAGGGAGGATCCCGCTGACCTTGGACCCTGGACCTGGAGCATCCTGGCCCTGAGGAAGCCTGTTTGTGTATCCCTTCCTTAGCCTTTGAGCGTGCCTTTTCCTACCAACACCCATAACAATTTACACCTCGGGACAGGGAATCCATCCCCCGGTAAACTCACCCACATCCCTACACTCCTGCTGGTTTGGGCTGGCAGCTCCCTGGCCTCACACGCCAGCAGTGTTAAACTGCAGCATTTGGGCAGCAAATGTTCCGTACAGCAGGAGCAGCAGCTGTTCCTGGGTATTGATTGAACACCGGGACAAGGGCACATTTCTCAGGCGTTGGAGGAGAATAAATGGGTTTCTCTCCGCGCGTCAGCCTGCGGATGAGGGCGTAGGAGGATTGGGGAGCCAAAGACGTGGATTAAGTCACAAGGAAAATAAGCAATGATGTGATGCTGGGCTCCCAAACGGCTCTTTGCCAGGCTGTGGGGGGACCTCAACCCTCCTGGATCTCATCCCACGTTCCTGTGAGCCAGTGGAAAGCGGGAGATGCCTTCCAGCACAGTAGCACAAGTTGTATTTGCAGGTCTTGCTGCAGGGTGGGGAAAGTTTGGTGCTGTTTAGATTAGGACAGGGGTGTTGGAACACTCCAGACTTCATGTGTGTGTCCCCTTTTTTATGCTCAGCCCCCCAGGGATGTGGCAGCGGTGACGTGGGCGACTGAGTGGGAGCCAAGCTGGTTCCAGAGAAGCCAGACAGTGGCTCTGCTGGTCTGTGCTGCCATCCCATGTCCAAGCACTACCCCTGCCTGCACGGACAGCATCCATCCCCAGGACATTCCCAGGGCTGTCCCCTTCCCTGGCTGGGGTTTCTGCTCTTGCTCCAGCTGCCCCTTACATCTCTTACCAGCACCTGAACCCCCTCAGATTTATCCCTTATGGGATAACAGGGGGCGATGATTGCTTTTGTGAGCGTCTCTTGCTGAAGATGACTTTACTGGGAGTCCTGTCAGACCCTCATGGGGCGTTTTTCAGATGGTTTCCCCCACACAGAGCAGACAGGCAGGGTCCCTGACCAGGGTCTCCTATTCCCTGTCTCCCTGCAGAGTTCCAGGTGCCGGTGACTGAACCTGACATCAACAACAGGCTGGAGTCCCTGTGCCTGAGCATGACGGAGCACGCACTCAGCGGTGAGCATTCCCTCCTCCTGGGGCTCTTCCAGCACGTCCACGCCGCCTCCGCTGAGCCCCCCAGCACCTGCCCCTGCCCCGTGCCCCCCAAAAGCTGGGACAGGCTGTGGCTGTGAGAGCAGGACGGCGGCGGGGCTGGATGCAGGGATGCTCCCAGGGATGCTCCTGGGGGTGTCCAGACGGGAATATTGGCTTCTCTCGGCGAGGTGGCCGGGGCAAGGGGGTAAAGCCGAATGCAGGGATCGCATCAGCGCTAGTGGAGTCTGTGCTAATTAGCCACTCGTCAGCTTGCTAATGATAATTAGTGTTAGCTTGCTACTCTCGTTAGCTCTCGATAAAGCCCCTGCCGCCAGAACACTCGGATGAGTCACAGGCTTTGGAGCGTTGTGCCCTTCCACCACCGGATCCCTCGTTTGGCCGGGGGTGCCCCACAGCTGGGGGCTAAATCCTTGGCAGGGGCTGTGCCAGGGGCTGTGCCCTGGTGCCAGCACTCCCCACAGAGCCAGGGGTACCAGTGGATAACGGGCACGGGGAGGGAGGAGAACTGGGGCGAAAACAAGCAGGGAAGATGGAAAAGGCAGCAGCAGCAGCAGCAGCAGCAGCACGATGGAGAGCCCAGTGCAGCACAAAGCACCAGCAGCAGAAGCTCCCGGTGTCCCCTGCCGACGCTCTGGACCCCCGAGCACAAGGGATGACCCCCAGCGATGGGAGGAGCACGGCATCGCCCCCATTCCCCAGTGACCAGCTCGGGTCTCGCTGCACAAACCCTGGACTGTGACGGGTGGTTGAGGACAGGAGCCCTCGGAGAGGACGAGTGCCACCAGGAGCCCTCGGGGAGGACGAGTGCCACCAGGCTCCCTGGGGATGCAACAGCCCTTCCCGGGGAGAGGAACAGGAGAACAAGGACTGTGGGAAGCAGCAGGGCCCTGGCAGCATCCCTGGCTGGGAAAACAAGGACACTTCTGTCACCCGAAGCGTTTCTCCAGCGTGTGCCCAGCTGAGGCTTAGCTGTCTTGTTCCTCTGCAGGGTACTGTTCCTCCAAGTTATTTTTTCCAGGTCGCATTCCCCGAGCCTCTCCAAACCGGTCGTGCTATAAATAGCTCTTAAAAAAATAAACCTTTCGGGGGAGAAAAAAAAAAAAAAGGCGTAACAAACCTGTTTGTTTTTAGTGTCGAAGAGGGAGGTGGCTGTGGTGCCCCAAGTGGTAACAGGGAATTCTCTGTTCCAGAGCCACTCTGGGAGCTGCCTCCCGCCACTCTCCATCCCGGGGGTGGGGTTTGGGGTGGGGGTTGAGGGGTTGGGATCAGGGCTGGAGGGCTGGAAGTGCTGTTGGGTGCTGATTTCTGCCCCCACGGGATGGGGGCAGGGGCCTGCTGGCACCAGGGTCAGTTGTGAGGCTTTGGGGTGGGTCATGGACCCCTCACTCCTGGGATCGGGCTGTGGCTGGGTGCATCCCTGGTGTCACACAGAGTGCTGGGATCAGGAGCTCTGGGGAGACAGAAAGGACTTTGGGGTCTTTTTCTCCTTCCACAATCCTCAGATGATCTTGCATCCTCTCCGATGCAGGTGTTGCAGGTCTGGGTGAGCTGTGAGAAAGGCACCCCCTGGACAGGGACACATGAATTTGTCCTGCTGTAGGAGAGTCCCGGACTGTCACCTACCTTGTGACAAGTCCAGGCTACCCAGAAACACACTCTGCTCCTGGGAAAGCACTTGTGGGGTTGTGGCAGAAGGCTTGGACTGGTGCTGGGACAGCAACCTGGGGAAGCTGCTGTGGGGTGGGGACAGTTGGTGGCACAGAGGGACCAGCAGAGCACTGACACCCCAATATTCTGCACCCCTTGGAGAGATGGGAGGCAGTGGGGGTGGCCCCGACACCACCTCGCCGTCGGGGCTGTGGGTTGGGGGTGCTCTGGGGGTCCATCCCCCAAATCCCCAGCTTGGGGGGTAGCAGTGCTCGCTGGGGCTGCTCCTAATTCTCCCTTCCCGCTTGCAGATGGTGTCGACAGAACCTCCACGATCTAGAAGGCGTCGCCAAGGGGACGCTGGCCGGGACAACAACTGCTGCGGGTCCAGCGGCGAGGTCGGGGCTTGAGGGAGCCTCAGCGATAGCTTGCATCCTTTCTCCTCTCTCCTCTCCTCCCTTTCTCTCTCTCTCTCTCTCTCTCTCTCTCTCTCGTTTTAATTTTGTGAATGTGTAGATTGTCCTTGTGAACATATCATTAGACTTGGAATTTGTGTTGTCATTTATTACATCCATGCTAAGGGGGGGGGAAAAGATGGCAGAAGAAATCTCAGCGACGATGAATGATGAAGCAGCATGGGGAGGTCGGGGGGGGACACGGAGGAGGAGGAGCGTGCTGACAACGGAGGGTTCACTGGAGCACTGTGGGCAAACTCTGTTCCTGGAGAAGGATACCAAGGAGCACGGAACACCACGCCGGGGGTGTGTGACCAGAAACCCTCTTGGGGAGGTGTTGCCTGCCCTGCCGGGGGCCCCGGAGCCGGCGGTTCCACCTCCCGAGTTTCGCCGCGTTCGGGCACGGACTGACCCGGCGAGCCCAGATTGGAACAGAAATAATAAAATAACCTCGAATTTTCCTTTCAGTTTGACCAAGAGATCTGCAGCGTGGAGGCAGCGTTGTGCTCAGGGCAGCAGAGGGTCGGTGGATGCCCATCCCTGTGCCCTGCTTGGATCGGGGTGCGGGATGGAGCGGGGGCATCTCACCCAGAGGAGGGTCCCAGGGGGAGTTTGTGAACTGGGGGGCACTGGGAGAGTTCCTGTGTCTCTCACCTTGCCTGTGCAGGTACTGGGAAGCTGCTGCATCCTGGCTCCACACATCTGACCCAGCCTGCCCAAATCCGGCCGTAAGGGGCTTTCCCTTAGGCCAAGGAGGGATGAAGGAGCCCCCAAATAAAACCCAAGCCACAAAGGGCACCAAAATTCATCTGCACAGCCCGCTTTTCTTGGCATTAACCGCGTGCTGGGCAGGAGATGGGGTTGGCAGTGGCTGGGCTGCCCCTCATCCAACCACTGCTTTTTATAACAGGAGCTGGATTTGGTGTTAAGTTGGTAAATCTGACCCCGTGCTGCTGAGACCTGCAGCAATGCTCCTGCCGTTCCCAATGCTGCTCCAAGTCCTCTGATGGAATAATAACAAATGTAAAATCAATTAACTGCAGTGATGGGTTGCAGGAATATTTCCAAAATGGGCTGTGAGGACAAGGGCAGCATCAGAGGGAGCAGGGCTAGGGGCTGGGGGGAAGCCAGAGCATGGGCAGGGCTGGGAGATGTGTGAATCCTTTTGTCATGCAGCGTTTATAAGTTGGTTTTCTAAAAAAAAAAAATAAATAAATATATATATATATAGATATATATCCACACAGAAACCCAAGTGCCAAATGCAAAGTTTTATGTTTGCTGTTCCTTGGTGTCCTGCTTCCCGGCAGACAGGAGATTGAGAGGGGGTGGTGGGAAGGGTGGAGAAGGGAAAACCTGAGGGCCAGGGAGGTTGGGAAGAGGTGTGAGGAGGTGAAGGCAAAGCGGGGTCGGCGCTGGGGACCTGGGTCACCCCCGAGCACCCCCAGCTTGTGGAGCTGTGAGCAGAACCGCCGTAGCAGGAGCCTCCCTCAGGGAGACTCCGCTGTTTTTACAGAGCTGAAATTCTATTTATTCCTTTGCTGACTATGGGCACGGAGGTTTTCTGATTGTTCAGAGAGATTATTTTGGATATTTTACCTATTAACTTGCTATGGCTGGGAACCATGATAATGTCTGTTATTAACAACCACCAAATAATTCAATTGTTTTTTTCCTTTTGTTGTTAAAAAAAAGGGGGGGGGGGAAAGCTTATTTTCCATTGACAGTGTAGAGGTTAATAACGACTTAGTTGTGTTTGCTGTTTCTTGTTTTGTTTTTTTTTTTTTGAGTACAAACAACAAAGAAGTGGCTTCAGTTGCGTTTGGGAAGTGCTGCCGGGCTCTGGCTGCCGGTGCTAAGTGCGGGCGGCAGAGCTCCAGGGAAAGAAGCTTAAAAGGGAAAAAAAAAAAGAAA
>VZTR01010038.1:878642-906661 GCA_013400775.1 Chaetops frenatus | reverse complement strand
AAAAAAAAAAAAAGAAAACAAAAAAAAACCCCAACAGTTGCACGAGTGAGGCTGTGAAGTCAAATATTCAGTAATAAAGCGGCAGTGCCTTTCTTTTTGTACCCCTGGCTCGCCCCACTGCAACTGTGCCCTCCCTGTCCTGTCGGAGATGTCGCCGCCGCGGGGTCCTGGGCGTCGGGCGGGCAAATCCCCCCCTCCCGCTGCTCGCCCAGCTCCAGCCCCGGGCCCCCCCAGCGCCGCCGGGGACCTTTTCGTGGTGCTGTTCCCCTGAGCCGTCCCCGGCCGCGGGGAGCCCGGCCAGCCCTGCACCAAGTGGCCTCGGGCCCCGCGGATGCTCCCGCGGCCGCGACACCCGCGGGGACACAGCCCTGTCCCTTCAGTGTCGTCCCCATCCCCAGGGACGAGCCCCGGGCTGGAGCTGGGCTCTGCTCCGCCTCGCTCAGCTCAGCAAAACCCCCGGCAGGGTTCGGCCTGGGGGTCCAGCATCCTGCAGGAAAATCCCAAACTGCGATCGAGCGAGCCGCCAGTTGGGTCAGCACTTAGGGGAGCGATTTCTGTTGTCACCTTTCTCCATGCCGGGTTTGGCTTTCGGAATGTGCCTGATGGAAAGTGGGTCCCGCAGACGTCTATAATTTGCACACAGCGACGATAACACTAAAGTTGATTTTATACGAGTCATCAGAGTTTGCAAAGTGAGTTTTATTTTTTGTATTCCTTTATCTTTACTTAAAGGTGAATGTGTATTCCTCTGGGAGGAATAGGAAGAAAAAAAAAAGAAAAATACATAAAAAACCAGGAATGTTAATAATGTTAAACAGAATACTTCCTCCCTTATTAATATATATAACCCTGATGTATTTATGCCTATTGTAAGCTGACTTTAAAGAGCTTTGACCTCTCTTCTGTTGCATGCCGTTCCCGGGCAGCCTCTCCTTGTCCATGCATGCCTTTTGTCCTGGTTTTTCTGTACAAATTTAGTGCACAAAAGAACTATTTTTGCCTAGTTAATGTTGCCGAGCAATGCCTATTTTTTAAATTTTAATTTCTCTTTTTTTGGTCATATATGGCAATAGCATGTTTGTTACATGTAAAAGCTTCCCGATATAAAGAAATACTAATGTTTGGAGATGCTGGTCTTTGCAAGTGTACAGTTTTCCAATGTTGTTCCCAGTGAAACACCCTCGTGATTTCCACTTGCTCCTATGTATTTATTACTCATTTCCTCCCGTGTAACTAGGAACCATGCCTATATTTCATATCCGTGCTATATTGAAAGTGAAGGGAGATGATTAATACAAGGTTTTGTAACACTGGGGTGTGGCGCCTCCTTATTTATCCCCTTCTTGGCAGGCGGCTTTGGACTCCTCAATGCCAAAAAAAAAAAAAAAAAAAAAAAANAAAAAAAAAAAAAAAATTGGAATTGAATAGATGTTCATCCCGTGGGTGAGAGGGGAGAAGCCCTGCAGTTCCACGGGGGGTTGGGGATCTTTCTTTAAAGGCCATGGCAGAGCTTCCAAATCCCTGGCATTCCCCACGCAGCTGCTTCACTGTCCCTGTGGGATGCCCGTGCCCCAGGAGCTGTTTGGATAGAGGATTTTCCTTTGAAACGGGCAGGAATTGGGGCTGGAGCAGCTCGGAGGCTGCAGAGGCACACGGGGGAGTCAGCTTGGCCCAGAGCCTCGGCATCTGTGGAGATTTTCGGGGTGGGATTTTAAGGTTGGGTTCTTTCTGGGCTTAAAACCTACACATTTCGGATCCTCCTGGGGCTGGAGTGAGCAGGGAAGGACACTCAGAGCTGGTGCTGCCACTTCCCATGGATACTGGGCTGCAGGAAATGCCAAGGGCAGGACCCTCGGGCCCTGGTTTTTCCATATTTTCTCAGACTGAGGCTCCACATCTCCATGCTGACCAAGCCCAGCTCTGCCTCATCAGCCTGGCCATTCCTGCACTCAGGTCCAGGGATGCCCTCCAGAGACCTCCTGGGTGTCCCAGACCCTGCTCGCTGTCCCTCCTCTTGGGGTGGCTCAGGTCTCCCATGAGGAGCAAAACTTGCAAACACGGGGTTTCTTCAGGTTGTTTGAGCACTTCATCTGCTACTGCTCCTAGGACAAGGCTCCTGGTGAGTTCTCCAAATGCTGATGGGACCAAGACCCCAAAACTGTGTCCTCAAGCTCCTAAATAGAATTTAGGATACTCCCAAACATCTTGGTCTGGGCTGCCCCAGCAGGGAAATTTTTGCCATGGTGTTCAGTCCAACCCAAATTTCCCTGCCCAGGAGAGCATCCACATCCACAGCCCACTGGCCATGGCTCCCTGCACTCATTGGGAATTGGCCTCCCAACACAGCTCAGACAAACCCAAATGCAAAAAAAAAAAAACATTTCCTTCCATAAACAGTTTGCCTTTCCAGGTGCCTGTGCTGCTGTCTGAGTCTCACAGCACAGGGTTGTTACACTAACAGAGAGCAGAAAGAAAAAGGCAAAAAACCTGGGTTGGAAAACTGAAGTTGGAAGGGCTGAAAAGGCTCCAAGGAAAGCCTGTGGCAGCCACACATTAGGGCGAGTCTGTGGGTCCTAATGGCTGGCAAAACAAAAGAGGCTTAAAAAAGGAAAAGCAGGAGGGGGAAAAAAAAATCATTTCCGTGTAGACAGGAGCTGTTGGATGAATCCATTCCAGAAATTAAAGGCTTTACCCACCAATGCACCTGGATTACACCACACCTGAGCCCCATCCAGCCTGGGGAAATCGGGTCCCTTTCTCCTGCCCGGCAGAGGCTGCAGCCCATGTCCAGCTGGGAGCAAAGCCAGGAGCTGGTGGCCGCTGTTCCAGCAGCTGCTGGGCTCTCGAGGTCCCAGCAGGAGCTGGATAACCCCAGATTTGTTAACATGATCTTTTATTCCACGCCTATCTATTCCAGAGGGTGATGGAGAAGCAGCCCCAGCCCTGGAGCCAGGCAAGTTCCCCCTCCAAGGGGATGCTCCTGTCCCTTCTCCCTGACCCCTGGCTCCTGCTGCGGGTGCAAATTCCTCATTTTTAACAGCGAGGGGAATATCCCGGGGAAAAAACCTATCAGCGGCGGCAGGCAGGGATTTCCCAGTGCAGGGAAGTTTTTATGCAAGATGGAGAGGGCTTTTCCAGCAGAGCTCGTCGGGATCAAGGGATAATTAATCCCCCACGTCCGGCGGCTGCGGCTGCGCGGGAGGGGCCGGGGGATGCCGCTGGCCTGGCCGCCGGCCAGGAACGCTCCCAGGATGCACAAATAACCAGCTGCTCCTGGCCACTACACCCAGCCTGGCCTCTGCCACCGCCAGGGAGCTGCTTTTAGCTGGGATCCGCAAAGGGCCGGGGAAGGCACACCTGGAACGGGCACCCTGCGGCTGCGGCATCGCTCCCGGGGGCAGCTGGAAGTGGCGGGGCTGCGCTGGTCCCTGTGGACACGGGGTCCTGGCGTGGGGTCCGCTTGGACACCTGGTACCCACAGAGCTCCCCACGGCTTCACCCAAAGCCCAGCACAGGCAGAGCTGGTGCCTGGAGGAGCAGAACAGCAGGGGAAGGGTTTTTAACTAAGAGAGGAGGGATCTCAATGAGATGTTAGGAAGAAATTCTTTACTCAGAAGGTGGTAGAGCCCTGGCACAGGTTGTCCAGAGAGGCTGTGGCTGCCCCATCCCTGGAAGACCAGGTTGGATGGGGCTTGGAGCAGCCTGGGATAGTGGAAGGTGTCCCTGCCCATGGCAGGGGATTGGAACAAGACAATGTTTAAGGGGCCTTGCCACCAAAACCATTCTGTGTTTCTATGATTTTCCCTCTTTTCTCTATGAAAACACCCCACTGACTGAGCCTGGTCAGAGGAGATGTGGTCCAGCTCAGCCAAAATCCCCCCATTTCTAAAGAAAAATAGATTTTTGGGCTGATTTTAAATAATAACAATTTTTAAAATACCTCATCCTGGCAAGTAGCCTCTGCTTTTGGACAAACCAGTTCCACCCTCACCCCTGTTCAAGAGGCAGCACAGGTGGGTGTTCACAGCATCATGGGATGCAGTGGAGGGGCTGGGTGCCCCTCTCCCACCCCCACCCCCCCAGTGTGGCATCGAGGTGATCGCTGAGCCTCCCGAAAAAGCGTTTCCAGCCCCCTGGAAGCGCCTGCTCCGGGTGCAGAGCTGGGGCCCGGGCTCAGCAGAGGGAGCCACAGACTGCGCGTCCCCGGGCAGGAGCTGCGGAGGGAGCCGGGACCAGCCCAGCCTCGGCCCCTCTGGGCATCCCTGACCTCGGGCATCACCCAGCTGCAGCAGGGCCTTTGCAGAGCCCCTGCCCTCTCTCCCTCCCTCCCTCCCTCCCTCCCACGGCTGCTTCCCTACGAAACCTTTCCCGTCCTTCTCATGAATCTCCTCCAGCACCAAGACCCGTTTCCCTCCCAGCTGATCTCCCCCGGTGAAGAGCAATGGGAAGGGGGCTGGAGAAGCTGAGCACAGACCTGGGGTGCAGCCCCCCAGAGCCCAGGGCTGGCTCCCGGGGCTGTGCCAGTTCAGGTCCCCACAGCCAAGGGCAGGCACCCTACACAGCTTCAAAAACCAGCAGAGACCACAGAATGTCCTGAGCTGGGGAGGACCCACAGCGATCACTGCCTCAAACTCCTGGCCCTGCACAGACACCCCAACAATCCCACCCTGTGCCTGAGAGCGTTGTCCAAATGCTTCTTCAGCTCTGGCAGGGTTGGTGCTGTGACCACTTCCCTGGGGAGCCTGTTCCAGGGACTGTGTCCTGAAACTTTGCTTTTCCTACACGTTGAAGCACTGCAGCATGTCCTGGCTGGAGCAGTGACTGTCACCTCCTGCAGGCATTCCCACAGCTCTCCAGCAGGTCCTTGCCTCCTTCCAGGACCAGGGAGCTAAAGAAGTGCCAGCTGCAGGGTGACCTATGGCTTCCCTGGTGGAAGCAGGGGGTGCTGAGAGGGTGCCCAGGCACGCAGAGCCAGGGCAGGAGGGAGCCAAGGCACGGACACCTTCCCAAAGCACCCGGCCAGGGGTCCCAGGAATTACTCCCTGCGTGGCCTCCACACATCCCAGGCCAAAGCAGCACCACTGTGTTTTTCCTTGGCACTTTTAAAGTCATTTTCAGGCCTGTGCAGTGGAGATGATCCCTCTTACAGTGGGTTTTTAACCTTTGCTTCACTGCTGCAATCCTGGTGTGGAGAAGCAGAGCAAACAGAGGGAACGTGGCACAGTGCACCTGCCAAAACCCCCCCTGCAACACCCCAACACCGAAAACACAACATGAAGTTGTTCAAAATGACAAATAAATCCCTTTGTGATTATATTCTTTGTGTATTTCAGCAATATTTCTTTCAATACTGTGACTTATTTTCTGTCCCTCCCAGGCCAAGACTTATTAACAAGAGCTTTAATGTTTTATTTCCCCTCAACTCCTAAATCCTAAGTGTAACTTTAAAAACAACTGGAAGGCAAAGCTTTTCCTAAAAGTTATTTCCAGGAGCTGGACAGGAGGGCTCAGCCAAGGCTCAAAGGGCACAGCTGATCACAGATTCTTTCCCAGCTCCAGCAGTGCTCTGGAGAGCAGGGGCAGGAGCCAGGAGCAGGCAAGGAGCTGTTTGAGCTCATTTAACAATTCTCCAAGGTGTGGAAGGTTGTGAAGGCTGCACGAAGCCCCTGGATGATCCCAGCCCCTGCCTGCAGCCACTGAGTCACTGGAAGGCAGATTTTTGTCTAGAAAGAGCCTAATTTGAGGTCCAGAGCTGGAGGAAGTTGCCTGAAGTGTCCTGGTGGGCTTGGCAGTGCTGGGAGAACAGCTGGACTCAGTGCTCAGGAAAGGCTTTTCCAAATTTGATGATTCCATGATAAAAACCTGCACCTGGAGGGGCAACACAGGGGTGTGAGGACCAAAGAGCTCAGGACCTGGCTGGATATGGCACAGGGATTTATGGACTGGTCAGTGCACAGCACAGGGCAGGAGGTGATGGGAGACACCCAAAGGAACCACAAGTGATAGAAAAAACCTCAAAGAAGCTGCTCAGATGGAGGACTCTTGAGAAAATAGAATTGATAAGCAACACATAGCACAGGAGGGTGTCAGGAAAGGAATGGAGCACATGATAAATCAGATGCAATCCTGGGAACTGGGGCAGGTCAGGGCTGGGAGGATGTCACTTTATTTAACAGGTTTTGGTCCATCTGGTTTAGGTTTTTTGAGCTATAAACACTTTGAAGTGGAATATTTTTTCACCCAAATGAAAACAGATTTCCCCATGATCACAAAACCAGTGAGGCTTCTTCCCAGTGCCACACCCCCCCACAAAAACAGGCAGGGAATAGATAATTTCTTGCAGAAGTGCCTGTTTTCCCAAACAGACCATTTCCCACCACAAGCACCAGCTTTAATGCACAGCTGTGAGAAAGTCAGAACTCAGGCTCACCACAAGGACGGGTCTTGCCAGTGCTCCTGGGGCTCCCCAGGAGGGCTATTTCCAAATAGTTCAGACCATTTGGATAAAAAAAAACACACCAAGGGCTGGAGGGGGCTTCATTCATCATCCCCTCTCCCTTCCTGAGTGCCACAGAGGACACAGCCACAGGCAGCCCCTGAGGTCCCCCTTCCCTCTGTGCTTGGGCTGCCCAGCTCCTCAGGAGTCTGGAATCCGTGCATTTTATATTTTTTTTCCCCTGAATCCCAGCAGTATCTGCTTCCTGGGAGGCTGGAGGACAGCAGGAATGTCTTGAAGCCAGCCTGCCCACCTTGGGGCAACCCAACCCTGGCTTCACCTTTGAGGTCTCTTGTCACAGCTGCTGATGGGATTTATTTATTCAGGTTAATTAGAACATCTGGCCAGGAGCCAGGTATTTCCTCGGGCCAACGTGAGGCCTCCAGGACAGCCCAAGAATGGCACAAAAAGGCTCTGAAACCCCATGAGCTCAATGGCAGGAGCAGCCACTGCCACTGCTCCAATGTGTTTGCTCTTGCTTCCTCCGGCTCCAAGGAACAGTAAGAAGAAGGTGACGCCAAACCCTGGAGTTTTTTGCTTCCCAATCACCAGCTGGGGACCCACCTGTGGGTAACAGCAACACCCATCCCAACACCTCACCCAGGAGTGCAGAAACCTTCCCCACCTGAGGAGAGGCAGCTCTTGCCCTTTCCCTGTGCACTTCTGAGCCCCCCAAGGATGCTCCCACTCCAAAGGGTAACACTGTGCTTTAATGTTTCAGGGACAATGGGCTGGGGAGCAGTACAACAGGGGCTGTACATCCTATACATATTTACACACGGGCTGTAGTTAAAGCTTCAGGTGTATTTGAACAATGCTGACGTTCCAAAAAACGCACCAGGACACACAACAACACAAATGGGAACAAAATCCAAGGCCACGAGTGGAGAGAGGTATGTTTTAAGGACTACAGGTCACATGGGAATAAAAAACAGTGGTGGTGCAACGTGAACTTTGTCCTGAATAGAGATAAGTGGTTAAAACGCAGCTTTTTTGGTACCTCAGGAGCAAGACAGTGTTTTACAGAGAGTTGATTTCCAAGCTAAAGCAAGGAAAGAGAAATAAGTGTACTGCTGTGTGCCCCTTTGGTCCTCAAAATCTCCTTCCGGTCGAGCTAAAAAGAGAGGTTTACTGCCAACTTCAGGCAAGAAAGATTTAAGGCTTTTCAGCTGGATATTTGTAACAGAAGGAACTGAAAAGTGGCCATTTCAGGAAAACAAATGCCACGGAGTTGGTGTGGTTTAACATTGTGCAGCACAGCTTGTTTACACCAGTGACAGACACTGTTACAGCACCTAATCCTACAGAATCCAGGACAGAGGATGTTACAAAAGATCATTCCAGTAATGCTGCACAGGTCCTGAAAGTAAAATTAATGTAATTAAACACACGAGCTCGTTCTCCTTGAAGAAGTTCTTCAGGCCCAATCTGACCAAATGTAATTTTCATTTTGTTTCCAACACGGGCTGGAGCAAGAGGGAGGAATGTTGGTGGGATGGAGCTGGCCAGAGCAGGAACTGCCCTTGAGGTTTGTGTACAGGACATCTTGGAATGATATCCAGCAGAGCACAGAGAGCCCTGGGAACCTGTGGGCATCCAACCCCCCGGCTGACATTTGTTTTGCAAGCTCGGTGTGAGGAGGGTGGTTTTCATTTTAGCCTCATCTTTTCCCAATTAAGAGTTACAAAACACCCATTAAAACGGTAACAAAGCAGAAGTTCAGCCAAGTCCAGCTGGACTGAAACTTTTTGTACCAATTCTGCCACTTACAGAGGTTGCATCATACACAGAAAAAAAAAAAAAAAAAGTGGTTTGATTCATTCTGGTGGCCCAGGAAATTCTTTTCTAGGCTGCTCTTACGAAATGAGCTGTTGTCATTCCAGGTTACTCTGCCCTGAAATGACCCAACCTGTCGGCAGGGAGGGGAGGTACCATGTGCTGTGCTCAGGATTTCATGCTCACCTTTGGTCCAACATTGGAAATGGAAGCCTTGGAATGTTTGGAAATCTCCACTTTCACATTATCGGACTAATTTTAGCTTCTCAGTCTAACCCATGGAAATCCATGAAGGAAAGCTCAAGACAAAAATATCATTAAAAACTTCTTTGGATACCTCAGTACTCTGCAGACAGACTCTGCAGGGGTTTTTTCCTCTCCTCTGTTAAAGTTTCCTTAAAAACAGTAAGAAACTGACAGTTCAAGTGGTCAGACATTCTGAGGCACAGAGAAAAAGCTGGATAAACTCCTTTGTACTGAGAAAGGGCTGTGGCCCAAATAATTCAGAAATTAATTCCCTGCCTGTTGAGAGCATAGGAAAAATGGAGTTTATACATTTCTCCAACAAACAAACAAAAAGGAAACACACCAAAAAGGAAGGTTAATACTAGCAAGAATATAAAATACACCAGAGGTAACAACTCAGAGGTATAACACACATGTCCAGGTGCTGAAACAGCCACTGCAGGACTTGCAATAAAACATAGTCAAATAATTCGGGACAATCCCAATCCTACAAAGACTGGTATCTTCTCAGGTGTTTCCTGTGCTGCTCCACATTGATTCTGATAAACACAACTATTTCATTCCCATTTCACTCCCAAGCCCCACTTCTCCCCTGACAGCTGGATATTCTGCATGATGGATGGAAAAACATTTCCAAACTCCTGTTTGTGGCTTGTCACTCTGTGACAGCAGCACCAGTGGAAACCCAGGAGGAGCCTCCCTCATCCCTACCTTCTCCTTTTGCCACCAGAAGCCTTTCACTGCACAAAGACTATTGACAACACTGCACAACGATTTAGTTTAGAACTGGGATGTGGGATCAAGGACAGACAGTGACACGGGACAGAACAATCCAGAGTGCATCCAGAGGGCCACACAGTTTCAGCTCCTGATGAGCGTCAGGAACTCTTCACGGGTCTTTGGATCTTCCCGGAAAACCCCCAGCATTGTGCTGGTTACTGTTTTACTGTTCATTTTCTGTACCCCACGCATCACCATGCACATGTGCCTAGGAGAAAGGAGAGGGGACTCAGTGCAGCAGGAACCTTTCCCTCCTGGGAAAGCAGCAATCCCACGGGGAGAGACGTTCCTTACACGGTCACATCCAGTTCTGGGAAGGTCACAAAACCTCCACAGCCAGGAAGGGCATCTGCAGCACCTCAGCTGTGGAAGAGTCACATTCTCAGCCACTGGGTGCTGCCTTCTCTCCTCTGATCCCAGGAAAATCCCAGCTTCCCAAGGGCATTCTGGTCACAGGCACATGCCTGCTGCTAGTCCTGAGCTCTGCACTGCTCGAGGAGGCAGGAGCAGCACAGGGCAGGGCATGGATCTGCTGCAGCTGGGACAGCTCCTCACTGGCACATCTGCACAGAGGATCAGGCACTGCCCACTTTAAATGGCTCCAGCACATCAGGATTATTAATTTTTTATTACTATTAGTTGTTGTTGTTGTTGTTATTATTACTACTACAACTACTACTCTCTCTGCCTGATAACCAAGCATAGCACACAACTACCACAGCCAAAGGTGCAACGTGCACCAGTTCTACAGCACAGAGCTGGGATCACACCCCTGGAACCCCTGGGATCATACCCATGGAACACCTGGGGTCACACCCATGGAGACCTGGGATCCCACCCCTGGAATCACAGGCGTCACACTGAGCAGGGGTCCCACCCCTGGAACACCTGGGATCCCACACCTGGGACACCTGGGATCCCACACATGGAACACTTGGGATCAGACCCCTGGAACCCCTGGGATCACACCCTGGGACACCTGGGATTATATCCCTGGGACACCTGGGATCCCACACATGGAACACTTGGGATCAGACCCCTGGAACCCCTGGGATAATATCCCTGGAACCCCTGGGATCCCACCCCCGGAACCCCTGGGATCACTCCCCTGGAACCCCTGGGATCAGACCCCTGGAACCCCTGGGATCCCCCCCCTGGAACCCCTGGGATCCCACCCTGGAACCCCTGGGATCCCACCCTGGAACCCTGGGATCACTCACGTAGCTTCCACGACGACGCCAACCCCCGCGGGCTGTAAGGCTTCTGTGATGGCGATTGCAATTTGTTTGGTAAGGCGTTCCTGGACTGAGGGAACAACAGGGAATTCAGGCTCCCAGAATCCCAGAATGGTTTGGGTTGGAAGGGACATTGAAGCCCATCTCATTCCAAGCCCCCCACCCTGCGCAAGGGCACCTTCCATTAGACCAGGTTGCTCCAAGCCCCATCCATCCTATCTTCCATTTGTATCCTGGAACAGACCTTTTATTTTCTTGTTTATATTTGGAGCCATTTTGCATTCCACCTCCCCAACCACAATTTGTTCTAACAGTTCCTATTTTGCAGTTAGATTTTCCTGCCTCTCTGTTCTGTTTCAGTTTTTAATGTGTTTGTTCCCGACGTTACTGCCGCGCCATTTATTCCGCACGCCCAATTTCTCTTCTTAAGGAAAGGGAATGGAGATAAAAAATGAGCTTTGTCCTGCAAAGCTTTACTTCCTGCAGCTCCAGCACCCTCTATTCACCAGCCTGGTGGGCATTGAGATTTTTCTTGCCAAGACCAGGCCAAATGTAACCACAGGACAAAGGCAGCAGGCTCAGCCCAACCCAAGGCTTTGCACCCTGCAGCTTCCTCCCCTCCCCAGGGGCAGGGGCAGCTCTTGTTCCATTGCCTCAGACACAAATTCCTGAAGGCATCTCTCCAAATCTCTGCAGGGGAGTTCATCCGCAGCAGCATCCAGCTGGTTTAGTTACTCCTGGCAGCTCCTCCTGGTAGCACATTTATCCTCAGTGCCTCAATTCCTTCCTCCACCTACTTTCCTAGGCAGAAGTTACCCTTCATTGGGAATGCAGGGGCTAAGTTCAATAAACAGGTGAGAAAAAGCTCTTCAGGAAGTGCTTTTCTCCACTCTCAAACTCAACATCTGCAGCCCACCCCCAGTTACCAGCCCCCCGCCCTGACGAGGAGAGGAGTGCACATAACAAACCCCAGATTTCCTGCTTACCTTGTAATCTCCTGCTGTATATTTCCACAATCCTAAAGGAGAAAGGGAAAAGACAATATTATAGTTATTTTCAGCTGGCCACTGGCTGATCTTCACAATTAATTTGATGCTGTCAGGAGAGACCCCTGTACTGATCCTTGTCCTTCCTGGAAATCCATGGCCAGGCTGCTGCCCAGGCACTCCTCGGGGACTTCCCTGGGCACATCACTGTGTTGAGGGACAGGTTCCCCCCACCTGCAGCCCTAGGGACCATTTTAGGGCAAACCAGTCACTTTTCCTCTGGTCTCCTCCCGTTGGTTTGGAATTCCTTGTGTCCCCACCCACCTGCATCACACAGTTGTGGGGGAATTCGTGTCCAAAGGCTCCCTGAATCCCAATTCCTGAACATCCCTCTGTGCTTCAGACTAGGCCAAATGCTGCCTTAAGGACAGTTCAGATAATGGGTTCCCAGGAGGCTCCTGATATTCACTAAGAAATATTGTGAATTCTTGCACTTAACCACAAGTTCAGCTGAGAACAATGAGACACAATTGGTCATATTTAAAACAGAATGCCTCCACCCAAATCTCACCCCATCCTTCACATTTCAGTGCAGGGATCACCTTAATGGTGCCCTCCAACACCACTTCAAATTTAAGCCATTGGTGGGCAGTGGAAGTGACACTTACTGACACTTCCAGAATCCACACACTGGAGAAAATCCGTGTAATTGCTCTGTAACTCCAGGGGTTGTTTGTGCCAACCTCAAATGCTTAATTACACTCCAAGTGGCCACAAGAAGGAGTTGCTATAGCAAGCTTTGATACCTGTCTGGTCACACCAGACAAAAGCCAGACACTGGCTGGCAGCCTGAGGCACCACTTACAAGAATCATCCCCAACAAAGAGACTCTCCTGCTGTTTTGGAGAGAGAATTAAATGCACAAAACTCCCCTCCAGCAATGAAGTGGTTGTGTTACAGCATGAAACAAAGCAGCACAATATTTAGATTGACTGTATGGATAGGAAACCTGCTGATGCTCAGATATTGCATAGAAGTCCCAACAAGGTGTTTATGTAGAAACAGTTATTTGAAAGAGTATTTCCAAGCCTGAGCTTAAAACCCAGAGAAAGATGTTTGTTTACTGAATACAGGTCATCCACAACTGCAAAAACTCACCACATAAAACCAATCCTATTATGAAAGATTAGGCCTAGAGCACCAACAGCCTCACAAATCTTTGCTTGAACACTGGTTGCATTATATAGGCCACTAAAAGGAGGCACAATCTGGCCCCCCAACCTCTTCATGGTAAGAACTCAAAAGTGAGAACATTTTTTTATACAAGGACCTAATCTTTTCATTATTGCAGTATATGGGAGTTTTACCCTCACTCTAAAAAGAGGCAAGGTTTATAACCTTTGAGCACAGTGCAGGAAGCCTGGCACATATTGATGCAGGTTTCCATACTAAGGATAAATATTGGGAAAAATTGTGTATTTCTAGCACCATGTTGCCACTTGCATTCAAAAAAAAATCACTGAAAACCATTTTGAGCTCCTTTTTACAATTGCAATCAAGAGATATAAGCAGAGACCAGAGCAAGCACAAACCAGTGGATGCGTATTTCAGATGTGATCCTGGATCCTGTGTTGGAGCCCTGCAGAAGTGAAACCCCATGCTAAGGACACTCTCTTCAGGAAGGATGGATCCTCTTCAGAAATCCAACCTCCAAAAACAGCAACAAAACAACAACCCCAGCCCTGCACCACTTAAAGACCCACCTAACTCTCAGCACAAGCCATGGGATGCCACAAACATCCCCAAGCATGAGCAGCTAACAGGAAATTAAGTTTTCTGCTCAAGAACTTCAGTCCTGCCAGCTCAGAACCCCAACCTACAATCCCAGCAGCTCTGTACAGCCACAAAAAACATGCAGGAAAAAATTTACACGTTGAACAACCCCTTTCAGCCTTTTAATCAGAGCAAAGTCCACTCCTAAAAGCACTTGTGTGAGCAGGGAGGTGCCTCCCTGCAGTACAAGGTTCCACAGCAAAGGTGTGACCTCCAAGGATCCTTCCACCTCCAAACCCAGCTCCCTGCTGTGCAAGCAGAGCACAGGACAGATCTGGCTCATTTCAGGACATTTCACTGCCATATCTTACACATTTCTTACCTGCTAAGAAAACCCAGCAGGCAGGCAGATTTGCAGGGCTAATATCTCATTAGTGTTACTGGGACTACAGCAGGATTAACAGACCCATCAGGGAAAGCACAAGCAAAACCTATGTGGTCCCTCTAAACAGCAGCCAAAGTTTTGGATTTGTTTCTCAAAAAGAGACCCTTCCACTCTGATCCCAAATAATCTGCATATTGAAGGGATCTACCATCCTCATCCTCACCAGCACTAGAAAGTGTCACTTAATAACAAGTGCAACAACTGGCCCAAGGGCATGTGCTGAGGAAAAAAAGCTATTTTACATAAAAAATGGATTTCTCAAGTGTATCACAATTGCTTTGTTTCTTGGGCTGAACTTTATCTACAAAATCTACCCCACAGCACTCTCAGCACGTCTTCAGTGAAAGAAAGAAATGCCAAATTTATCTGAAGAGTCAGCTAAGAGATGAAAGCTTTAGATTCAATTTATATCCATGAAATGTGTTCATTTACAGTTTGGAAGTTTTCAGGTTTTTGTTCTTATTAGCCAATCTAAACCCAAGTAGTAAAGAGCTGGAAATTCTGCCTGGTTTTTGTGGCCTGCATTAGAACACGACCAGATTCTCTTGTTCTTGGCCTCAGACCCCAGTGCTCTGAGGGAAGCTACAAAAGCATCGTGGCTCTACTGCAGCCACTGGTGAGAATTAACACAGCTCCAAGACTTATCTGNAAAAAAAAAAAAAAAAAAAAAAAAAAAAAAAAAAAAAAAAAAAAAAAAAAAAAAAAAAAAAAAAAAAAAAAAAAACCACACCAATGCTGAGGATTGGTCTAAATCCAAATACAGGACACAAAGTGGGCTGAGCTTTAGAGGGAAAGGAGATTAAAAAGATTAGCACAGCTAGCACAGCCTGGAATCCTTTTTACAAATTAGCATCACTTTCATTAGAGCACTTACCTAGCAAGCTTGCTGAGGCCAAGCACTTGTTTGTTAGGGAGATAACCAATGTGTACCTAGACAGGGGAGAACAACCATTAACAGCAGCAAAACCACCCTTCCAAGGGCATATGAAACTCATGCACAGACAATGAGATGTGCATTTGCCCCAGAATTAAATCTGGGACAGTCCAGGAGTCTTAGCATGTGGGAGGAACATGGCACCATGCAAGCCTGGGGAATTGTGGAGCTGAGACTGTGAATGCCTCATGGGGTCCTGGTGAAGAACAGGTGAGTTTTTCTGAGGGGGAGAAAAGTCACAGCTCTTCAAGAGTCGAGGCTTATGCTCCAAGTCTCAGGAACACTACAGAACACTGCTGCATTTGGGTACAAAGGCAGTCCATTACTCAGCACAGCACTATTTGCCTAAAATAAACATGCTTTTCTTTCAAGACCTTAAATGGATTCAGGGAGAGGAAGGAAGAGGGGCTGTGCTTTACTTCCAGTGAAAGCTCTGATGGCAAGAAGTACTTTGCCACCAAAAAATCAGGCTGCACTTCCTGATTTAATTTTTTTCTTGTTTCAGTATCATAGATCACTGATGATAAACTCAGCTTCCACCCTGCTCAAATATGGATTTGCTGAACATGGACTTGAACTAAATTGGAAGAAGTTTAGCAGAAAAGTGCTCAGATATGAAGGGAAGGACATTTAGCTTCTTGTTTTTAGAGAGCTATGGAGGCCACTGAATTCCAGTGGGTTTACAGTTATAACAGGTTATAAACCAGTACTTGTGCCAGTGTACCAGAGACTTGAAAAATTAGCCAAGATACAGCAGGGGAGTGTCAGTGGGGGATTCTGGCTTTGCCTGGAGGCCCCATCTCAGAATCCTGTGCTGCTGTACCTGCAGTAGAGGTACCACAGTGCACCTGATTACCTGGCTAACTTGCTCATTCCTACCCCTTCTGTTGGGCAATCAACCCACTGACACCTGAAAAGACATGAAACATTTCAGACAAAGCGAGAGACACGACTTAGAAATAAGCTTTGAATCCTGTTGCCCACATTTTTGCAGATTTTTTTGATCTCCATTACAATAGAACTGCAAATGCAAGACCTCCAGGCTAGTGTTTGCAGCCTGTTTGGTGCACCCAGCAGGGCAGTGGTTGCTCTGAATATTTAGAGCCATACCATACCAAGCCATTTAGCAGGACTGAGTTGATGTTTGTGGGGATATTTCTCCAAACCACACGGGCTAAACAGCTGGATGTAAAAAAAAATGCACACATTGCCACAGGAGTCATGGGGAGAAAATACACAGTACACACAACCAAGAGTAACAGGCACAGCAAAAGCTTGCACAGGAAAAGAGGTTATCCTGTTTTCCAGTATAAAACACTAGCAAGAAAAGAAAAGAAAGCAGACAAAACTGAATTGAGTCAGCTAAATAAACAGCTGGTTTCTGTTCATGTTTTTTATTTTTGGGAGACAATTTTCTTGGAACATATGTGGCACTGATTGAGTTTTATAGACTACACAAGCACGTGCTGCTCTCGGACCTGTGAGCACTTTGTGGTAACAGATGGATCAGGCTAAGCTCCATCCTTCTGTGCTGATAAGGGAGTGAAGAGGCTGAGATGTGCAGCCCCCACCCAGAACCCTTCATCACCTCTACAGTGGTCAACTGGAGAAATTTTCTTTCCTTAAAGTTGTTGGCATTGCAATTCCAACACGCTCTGGAACACCAGCCCTTTTCACGGGGCTCCCCAGCCAAGCACAGCCAGGTTTGGCCACCCTCTCCCTGACTCAGCTCACAGAATTAAGGCAGGGCTGCTAATGAGTTTGTTCCACTCACAGGGGGTTTCAGAGATGAACGTGCACTGGGTAGCTCTGAGCCAGGAGCTGAATCCATGGCAGAGCCAGTGTGCAGGGGGAGCTGCTTTCATTCCGAGATGTCTGCCCTCAAGGCTCGCTGCTGCCTCACGGAGAAGGGCTTTGATATGAAATGTCAGAAACCATTAGATTACTTAGACCAGGAAAGGTTGAGCATTACATTTCAGGAGCTTAAATTCAAATAAAACCTCACATTAAGGAGGCCTTCCTTATTTGTATTCTGAAGATTAAACTTCTGGAGCTGTAGCCGTAAGCAGCAAGTACTTACAGCCTTAAAAGCTTTGTAGCTACAGCTACAGAGTCTTTCACATGTACTTAAGGCCTTTTATTGTGCATTCCCACATTTGTTCTGTGAGGGAGAGTTACCTTTCCAACAAATGGAACGAGGTGATGCTCACACAATGAGAACATGTCTATGTCCTTCACAATTACCATCTCATCATGGTCTTCGTCAAAGATGGCGTCATTCAGGACATCTGAAATTAAACATTTGCATTAAAAATAAACACACAAAAGCATGACAGGCTCTTCCAGCCAGTGCCTGGGAAAGCTTGAAGCGAGGGCAGAGCTCTCTCAGAGCTCCAGATTTTGGGGTTAAGGTCTGGGAGGGCAGTAAGGAGTAACATCCCAAGCACCTTTTGGTTCGTGTATGATCCCACATTTGGCACAGTGTCACACTGTCCTACGTGCTGCACCAGAAATCAGCCTGCAGTGTTTTAATTAATTAACAGCTTGAGCACAGGGTAGAACAGGTCTGGTCTTTGCAGAATTACTGACATCTTAAGGGCAATTTAGCCTACAGCAGACAAAGAGAGCAGTCTAAGGGTGGGCTCCCATCAGTGCTTCCACAAGCAAAGCCAAGCCTGAGGTCAGGGAAAAGCAAAACCATCACAGTGGGTCCCAAACACTTCAGCACCAGCATTACTATCTCCAAGAAGGTTTTGCATGCAAATAAAATCTTCTTATTTCATCCTTTAGCACGCCAGGCAGCAGCTGTTTAGGTACACACAGAAGTCAGGGACACACCTTGGGAGAGGTTTGCTGTCCTGATCTGAAACAGGCAGGGATATCCACACTCCTGCCTCATTCTGCACCTCAGAGTTAGCAGAAAAGTGAGGTGCAGAAACCCCCACAGAGAGAGAAGGGAGAAGAGACAGCTCAGTAAGAAAAGGAACATATAATATGACACTTGGCTAATCCCAGAACTCAGCAGAACGAATCTTCAGCTGATTTTCCATTTTCAGCAGTCCCTTGAGAAGACCCCAAACAATCCTGGCACAGGTCACAGCACATCAGTCTCCACAAAGATTGCAGGCACCAGGACCATGCTCAGAGAGCTTAAAAGTCGAATAGTCCCAAGTCAAGAAACCAGGTCTTTGGAAGAACAGGAGAGAAAAGTTTGTATATGAGGGAGAAACTTTCAGGAGAGAACCAGCTGTACAGATGGGCTGATAACAAGGACAAGGAACTCTGCAAACAAGTTCAGCTGGAAGCCACACTGACTCCTTGGAGTTACTTCCAGGAAAGCAGAGTCCCCCACACCACAGCCAGGCCAGGGCACTCAGGGACTGCCCTCCATTCACCACAGAGCACCTGTGGGGGTGGTGACACAAGCCCAGCAGAGGTGGTGACACAAATCCAACAGTGATGTCTGCTCTGCTTGCCTTGGTGCCTCCCCTGGCAGGCACGTCCAGCTGATGGCCCCCATCTGCTGTCGATAAGGGATCATCAGCACGGAGCCTTTTAATTTCCTGCCTGCTATCAGCACTGCACAGGTAACCCTGGAAACTGTGAGCAAGATGTTCTGCCTGCAATGTGGGTCCTTTCCTGAGCAGGGCTGGCAACCAGGATGAATCCCAGAAGGGTTTGGATCGGGTCAGAGAGCAGGAGTAGTGGGCATGAAAACCCAGGGAACAATTCTGTGAAGACACACGATTGTGTTCCTCAAATCTCAGGGTCTGGTTTGCACCAAGCACTGCCAGAGAGGGTTTTGATTACCTGGGCAGCATCATGCAGCTGTGTAATTATGAATTCAGCCAGCATAAGGGAGAATCCAAAGCAGAGGATCTGACCAGGCTCACGGGAGAGGGAAGGGGAGGCAGAGCAGCTGCCTGGGCTCTGAGCTCCCTCCTGCAGCACTCTGCAGCTGTGCCATTTCCACAGCAGAAAGGCAAACACTGGCTGCACAAAACCTGCTGCTGTGGCCAGAGTTATTAAAACAAAACCCAAACAGATCCACCAAGCATCTCCAGAGTGACTGCTGCTGTTATTAGACCCCCAGCTCAGCCCACACCAGCCTTGCCAGGAGCATATCAGAGCCCGATGGCAGATATGGATTTACGTCAGTGCACTCACAAAGCAGATTGTTCAGAATAGCCAGAAATGGCCAAATTCTCATTAAGACTCGTGGCAATGTGTGACACAGAGCAGAGCCAGAGCTGCAGCAGAAGGAGCTTCACCCATGAAGCCTCATATCCATGTAACATATAAAATATATATCAGTAGATCCTTACAAACTTTCACAGCTACGTGGAGACAGCTCAGCCAAAGAGAAGTTTAAGTGACCTCAGAAGTGCCACACAGGCAACTCCAGGAACAAAAGACATCCTGCATCCTTCTCATGGCCAAAGCAATCAAACAGGAACCCAGGGGCCATGCACCCTTCTTGCACATCCCAGTCTCTGCAGCGTGGGCGATGCCCCCTCACAGCCAGGGGAGTTTCAGAGGTAAGAAAACAGATCTGCACATAAAGAATGCAGCCACTGAGCTGTGGGGTGCTTTACACTTCTTGTTTATAGTGGTCTTACCATTTTTGCAGCCTTTATTTATTTAAAATTAACAGCAAGTGGCAGCCAGGTCACAGACAACACCTGCAGCTGGGCCTGCAGCAAGATGTGCTGATTTTGTCAGCACCAGCCTCTCCTTGAGAAGAAGGGCCCACAAAGGAAGAAACCAGCTCAGTGTTAGGGCCTCCAAAAACTCCTCCCTCCACAAGTGCCAGGTGGTAGAAGGACAGACAGGTAAAACCAAGTGTGAGGCTGAAGGCCACCCTCCACCTGAGTAAATGGCCACAGTGTTGGGTGGCCATTCCCCCCTTCCCCTGCTGCAGCCCTCCCTGCCCTCACACCTCAAAATCAGCACAGCTTCCTGAGAATCAGCCCAGCTGGAAGGCTGCCCATCCCTACAGCTCCCCCTTTGCAACCCAGGCCTGTGCAGGGTGAGCAGAGCATCTTCCCACAGCTGCTTCCACCTGTGTCCCACTGCAGCTGCTGTTTGCAGGCACGGCACTGGAGACTCTTCTCTGGCAGAGGCTCAAACACCTTGTGCAGGGAGGCAACACTGTTTTATCTAAATGTGTCAGGGGTGGGGTTTTGGGGGTTTTTTAAAGGGTTTTTTTAGGATTTTTTTTGTTTTGTTTTGAGGTATTTTGTTTGTTTGGGGTTCTGGAGGGTTTTTCGTATTTGGTTTTGGGATTTTTTTGTGGGTTTGGGGGGGTTTTTTGTTGTTTTTCTCGGGGAGTTGACTGTTTTGGGGTTTTTTGTTTGGTTTTTTTTGTTGATTAGTTGGTTGTTGGTTGGTTTTTTGTTTGGATTTTTTTGGGGGGGTGGGGGGAATTTCTTTTTTTATTTTAATTTTTCCATTTGCAGCATCGTGAAACTGGGCCCTGACAAGCTCAGCCTGTATCCTGTAGCACATGTTCTGGAGAATTTCACAGAGCTGAAAGGACAGAAGGGGAAACAGCCTCGGATTAACCAGGCCAGAAGCAAAGCTGGGGACAGGTTTTTGCCCCCTTTCCTGTTCTTTCACTCTACCTACTTGGCCATGCTGCCTGCTTCACTAGTTTGATCTCATGGTTTGTACAGTCAGGGCGCTCTCTAAATTATTCCAGCTGAGTTTTCCTTCAGCTCAAAGTTCAGTTCCTGGTATAGAAACTTCAGTGGGCTCCTGAAACTGAGCAGTCACCTGTGCTGCAAGCTAACTCCTGAAACAGAGCAGAACTAATTTACCCTTTATCTTCAAAAAGAGTTGATAAAATGAGAAATCAGAACTGGATGAAGACAGAATGAGAAAGACCTTTCAGGATTTTGCGTCAGAGCTAAGCAAAGATACCTGTTGCTATAGAAACTATTTGCATGGCTTTAATGTGACACAGGAAAGCAACAGCACCTCTGGCACAGCCAGAGCAAGCAGAGCCCACCCAGGACGGGCTCAGGAGGTGAGGGGGATGAAGGATGGCAGCACTGCAGCAGCTCCACAGCACCTCAGAGCTGCCCTTTGAAGCCGTGCAGGTTGTTCTCAGCAGGAGTTCAAGCTCTTCCCCGTGGTGTTAAGTTGCCTCTCAGCCCCAGTTGAAGTGCAGGCTGCTCAGTGCCAGCAGGATGAAGGCAGCCTCGGGAGCTCCCTGACACTGCTGCTGCAGCTCAGCCACCCTGGCAGGGACAAAAGGCACGAGGTTCTCCTGACACCCAGGCCACAGGTCCAGGCTGTCCCTGCTGTCCCCTGCCCTCCACAGTGACTCCCAAGTGCCACAGGCAGGGCAGGAATGGGCTCAGGCCAAGGCAGGGTGACATCCCATGGGACAAGTCACACTCACAGCCACCAGCTGGAACAAACTAAAGCAGTGGCTGAGCTCGGGCACCTCCAGGAACACAGAATTACCCCCCAAGCAGCGGCAGGGACCCCAGGTGAACCAGGAGCAGGTCATGGTTTGGAGGATGCTCCAGAAGAGCAGTGCCATGAGCCAGCTCAGGCTCACTGGCCTTTAAGGCAGCACCACCTGGGGAATGCTGGCAGATACTTCTGGTTGTCTTTCCCAGAGTTCCTCCCCAGCTGAGGACAGATGTAACTGGCAGCAGGAGACACGAGTTAACAGCTGAATGTGTGGCAGGGAAAGCAGCAGGCTGCAGGTCAGGATGAAATCTGGAAGGAAACTGCTGTAAAAGCCTCTCAGCTACTGCTGGGTAAGCAGTAAAACATAGAGTCAAACCTGACTTTGTTTGTCTTTTATTTATTCATGTGATGACACTACAGGTAACTGTAGTTAGGCAAAATATTCCAGACAAGCAACAAGAAAATTATTGCAGCCTCTGAGTATTAAAAAGGCACCAGAAATTTATTATGCATACAGAGAACCAGGCTATAAAGACATTAATGTAAAGGGCTTGTACTGCTGCAGAAAGTTAATGACTTCAGGTTGCTGAGAAAGGGGAGGCTCTGAGTCTGTCATTTGCTTCAAGAAGTCTTGAAGAGCTCTAGAAAGAGGCACAGCCTGAGATGCCACATGACTGTTTAAGTAGGCAACAGAGTTCAAAAGATGCTGAGAAATGAGCCCTTGTCATAACACACCTTCCTAGCAGGAACCAGGAGAAACCTCAGACACAAAAGAATTCACAGGTTTCTGGCTACTACTTCAGATTTCATCACCAAAAGACTAGAAACAGACACTCAATTTTGGACAGGAACATTTGCTTCAGAAGCAGAGCTTAATCCCTCAGTCAGCAGAGGGGAGGTGAACCAGACGTGTGATTTAAGGGACATTTCATAGAAGCAAAGATAAAGGAAAAGCATCATTGCTGCTCAGCTAATTCTGGCTGTGATTTGTCCAGATTTGTTTGTTTTCCTGTAAGATACCCTCCATGTTGCAGTGAGACAGATCTATTCATAACAGATCAGCTACTGCAGACAGATGAAGCCAAGATTAGGTTCTAGAAGTTGTCCTCTGCCAGGAGGTTTATTGATATGAGGGGAAGCAGCGTTATGGAGATGCTCATTCAAATGTATCAGGATTTCAATAACCATTTCAATTACCCATGTCACAGAAGGTGCTCATCCACACTTCTTTCTGGAACTGAAACAAAGGAAAATTCAAAGACAAAACACTGCAAGAGGAGCATGAAAGATCAGAAGCCTGCAACTGTTTAGATCCAAGAGGTTACAACATTTGATGAAGCCCTGACAAAACCCCAATGGTGCTTAGTGCTACTTGAGCATTAACAGGCAGGGGAGATGATCCAGGAAAGTCTCAGTTCCCAGGAGTTTCACTGCATTTAGTGAGTGTTCCAGCATAGCAGGCTTCCCTTAAGTGGGGGCAGAGGTTGAAGACACCCCGAAAAACCCTCACTCTGAACAACCCTCTACCTCCCACCCTGTGGTTTGCAAGGAACAAGCCATGGCTGGAGCACAGCAATGCTGAGGGTTCAGCTGTTAATAGATCACAGTGCTGCATCCATGTCCTCATTGGTGAGGCAGCAGTGCCTCGATTCCAGGAAAATCCAGCACCTCCCCAGCTCCTAGCAAAGGGCAGTGCTGCTGAGCAAACAGCCTTGTTTGCTTAAGGCACTGTGTGCTTTGACACAGCAATGCTCAGCACCTCAGCACAGCAAGCAGAGCAGGCTGGAAAAATTTATGAGCTTACACCATTGTTGTGCTCTGCAAAAATACCAAATCCACACAGGCTAGAAGAAAAGAATATTAAGGTTGAATTTTTTCTTTCAGTGTAGGAAAAGCATGTAAACTTCTGAGTGAGGAAATGACCTAACCAGTTATTTGCTTTGAAATAAAAGCTGCCCAGCAGAGTCACTTGGCTTCCAGGCAAATAACGTGCAGCCTTTCGATCCACAGAGGTTCTGGAAGAAAAGTTATCCCCTCCCTGTGCTCCTGGATTTTCACTTCCCTGGGAGCTGCCTTGCTTGCATGATGAGAGGCTGGGAGACTTCCCTGGTAGCAGCTCCCAGCATCACCAGCACGCCCAGTTTGGTGAACATGTTGTTTTGCTTTGAGTGTTCATGGCTGATGGGAACAACTTAACTTCCTCCAGCAGATGCAGGCAGCTCGTCCAGCCCTGTCCCTAATGTTTCCTGCAGGATTACACAACCCAAACCAACTCATTTCTGATTCACCTTTCAAAGGCAGAATCATTGACACTGTTTCTGAAACTTGCCAGTTGCTTGGGTCTGAAACCTTCAGCCCCAGTTGCAAGTTAGTGCTGCCTGCAACTTTGTACTTCCATTTACTGCTTAAATATACTTACATTTACATACTTCCCTCATTTACTGCCTTTGCACACACTTGTGCTTTGTAGTATTTATGATCTGACGCTCAGACAGCACCTCTGAGCATGATATGAAGCCTTTAGTAAAAGGAGGGACAAGGTTTAACCTGTGTGTGGCAGGTACTGCCTGAACCACTCATCAAAAAGCTAAAGGCACCTGCTCTCACAGCCCTGCTGTTAACCTTCACAAACCAAGGGGGCTGTTCTGAAATATAATTTACACCCAGAAGTAGGAAGCTGATAGATCTGACCCTGGAAAAGAACATATGTTCCTGGATTCTGGCACAGAAACACTGCATGAAATTGGAAGTTACTTTTTTGGTGACTTTCCTGCTCTGCCATCCTTACCAACACACTGAGAGGTTTCTCTTGCAACAGCTGCCAGTCTACACTGGTGCTCAAGTGTCTGTACTGAGCTGTCAGGATGTTTAATCTGGTCCCCAGGTGGATTTTATTTGACAGCACTAAAGGCATTCTTGCTACTCCAATCCAAGTGTGATGACTGGTACTACAGAAGGGGGAACAGCACATTTGAATACATCCTGTCAATGAAAGAGATTGAGGCCTCTAGTAAAGCCAGGATTAATAAATGACAATCTGGAATTAACAGAAAGAGCCAGAGACAGATATTTAACAAGTAAACTCTACTAATGGCTCTGACATCCAACACTGAGCAGCTGCAGAACACAGATAGCAGAGATGAATAGGGGGTATGGGAGGAACACTGCCACTCTGCACTGCTGAAAACAAGTGAGGAAATACACAGAGTAGAGGCTGGAAAGCAGAATCAGCTTCTCTTCTCTGCTACTCATAAATCTGAATGGAGAGAAGGGACAGAATTTAGGCGTTTTCTTCCACAACACTATGAAGTTAAGCTGTGGGAAATAGAAACACACAAATACAATCAGGTGTCATGGAAGCCAAGTGACAACACCCAGGACAGGAGATCAAATGACCAGCACATTCAACCATGCCCCAAGTGTGTTCTGTTCTCAGACACACAGAAACCAAAAAAGATCATGGAATGGTTTGGGCTGGAAGGGGTCCTTAAAGGGCCCCCAGTCCAACCCCCTGCAATAACACAGGGAGTGAGGCTCAAGTCAAGCACACCAAACTCAGACCTCTGGCAGTGCACTGGCAGCTTGACACTCTCCAGAGGAGAACAGAGCTGGGGAAGGGTCTGGAGCACCAGGAGCAGCTGAGGGAGCTGGGAAAGGGGCTCAGCCTGGAGAAAAGGAGGCTCAGGAGGGACCTTCTGGCTCTGCACAACTCCCTGCCAGGAGGGGACAGTGAGGGGGGATTGGGCTCTGCTCCCAGGGGACAGGGACAGGACAAGAGAAAACGATCCCAGATTGCACCAGGGGAGGTTTGGATTGGGTATGAGGGAAAACTTCACTGGAAAGGTGGTCAGGCATGGCAGAGCTGCCCAGGGCAAGGGTGGAGTCCCCATCCCTGGAGGGATTTAAAACCATGTGGATGTGGCACTTGGGGACATGGGTTAGTGGTGGCCTTGCCACAGCTGGGAGAATGGTTAGACTTGATCTTAGAGGGCTTCTTCAACCTAAACAATTCTGTAATTTTGGTGTATATCTATCACATCTTTCTTTGTGCTCCTTTACAGAAGATGAAAACTCCATCAGCCATTAATTGCTTTCCTCCTGCCTCTCCAGGGCAGATGCTGCAGCAGACAAGGCCAGAGGGCTGATTTGAAAGCCTGTCCCTGTTCTGACATTCACTACCCCAGTTCACCTGTGCCCCTCCTTCCTGGCTGGGTCTGGAGCTCAGCAGGGACCTGTTGCAACACACTTTGCCTCTGGCCATGTGGTTGTACAACCACCACCACCCAGCTCTCACCAGAGAAACCTTTCTTGGGAAGAGGGAACTTGCAGCTCTTCTAACAGCCCCTCATCCTCTGCCTGTTGCAGGGATTAAATGGAAACCCTCCTCAAAACACACCCTGAGAATCACTGCTTCAACCTCTGCCTACCCAGACAGCTCCACCTGAGCAGCTGAATAAGCTGCAAAATAAAAGCCTGAGAAAACAAGAGGTCAGGGCTGCTTTTGTCGGGTTTTTGGGGAGGGTTTGGGGTTGTTTTGGTTTGTTTTCTCTTTCACAAGCCACTTGCTGGTCCAGTTCAGAGGCTCTCTAGCCAGGCAGAGAGCTGGATTGGTATAACCAAGGGAACAGCACACCAGGATGCTGCAGCAGAGACAGCAGCAGTCCCAAAGCCACTCTTGGGCCTAAATACTCTGTAGCTGCTGGCTCTGGGTTCATGAGGTATTCAAAACCCCCTAAGAAGAATTGACTCTTCTAACAAACTCTTCATCCACTCCTTGCTTAGCTGTCTGCTGTGGGTTTGTCCTTCAGCTGCAGCTCTTGCTCCTGTTTGGCTGGGAAGAGTGAGAAAAGTGGAAGCTGAGCACCAAGAGAAGGGGTGCAAGAAGAGGTGAGCAGCTGCAAGGTAGAAGGGTTCCCCACCTGACACAGGAAGGAATGTTAGTACCACAGCTTCACATGATTTCCTAAAAAGAAAAAAAGCAGTCCAAGAGTAC
This sequence comes from Chaetops frenatus, assembly GCA_013400775.1. Classification (NCBI taxonomy): domain Eukaryota; kingdom Metazoa; phylum Chordata; class Aves; order Passeriformes; family Picathartidae; genus Chaetops; species Chaetops frenatus. Next base: position 880,574 of record VZTR01010038.1, on the reverse strand, counting down.
AGCACCCAGCAGTGAGATTTTCTTACCCCTGGATATAAAACAGCTCCCTCCCAGGTATGGATAATCAGAGGAGGGGAGTATCCAGAGGTACTCTGCTTAATTAAATGAATGTGAGAGATTAGAAGACCCCAGGGATCCCAGACAACCCATCTTTTAGCAGAAAGAAGTTTTTAAAATTACTTCAGGTAACATATGCATAATTTTAAAATTACTTTCAGGTTACAAAACTGGCAGCAAGGTAAGAGAGGACTTAAGAAGGGCAGCAACCTCATCCAGGTTCAGCACAGAAATTCATGCTCAAATTATCACTACAGAAATTCCTTCTGCTGGAGGGTGACTGAGAAACCTCGTGTGTTTTACAGCAGTGAAATGAGGAAGGTTAATCCCAGTAAACAAAGAACTGTACTGTGGAACCCTGCTGAAACCTCACCTCAAACACACTGTGCAGCAGGACTAAGAGAGGAACAAGGATGGGCACTGCAGCCCTGAGCCTATTTCCAGATGTGACCCCAAAACCTGGGTTGATCTGACAAGCAAAACAACTTCCAAGGCAGAAATGCTGCTCCTGGGGGAGGCTGGGACACAACACTGGCACAGGAGCTTAAACTGACCACGAGCAAGCTGGAAGTTGTAGTAATCTGATTTCAAAAGAACCAACTGCTGAGAAATAAAAAAGAAACTAAACACAAAAGCCAGTCTTGAAGCTGAAGCACAGTGCACTTAGGAAAGGAGTCTGATGTGGCAGCAGGAGCTCCCTGATGCCATCAATCAGCAGAGTTCAGCCTTTGCACTGGGCTGCAGCTCTGGGGCAGGCACAGCACAGCCCTGCTGAATTCCTGAGAGCAGAGCAGGAGCAGCTCCCTCCTCACCACACTCAGAGATCCTTGCTGACACCATCTGCATCCCTTACTAACAGGAACTTGCCTTTTACTGTAAGAAGGAGCAGAAAGGGGAATTCCCAGGCTCTCCAGGCTCTTTTTTACTGTTTGTATTGGGTACAGTCCTTAGTCAAGAGGCTGAGAAGAGGAAAAGTGATGCAAAAAAACAAGCAGCATTAACCCTGCACTGGAGCCACAAGTTGTTGGTGACAATATATCCCACGAGTTCCTTTCCTCACACCCTCATCCAGCAAGCAGAGACACTCAGCTGGGGCAGGGATGTGAACCTGGGGCTCCTCTCCACACCTGCATTTGCTGCTGGGACCCTGAGATGGGGAAGGGATCTCCTTGTCCTCCTCCCTTCTCCTTACCTCGCTCCCTTAAGTTTCATTTTCACCTTTGAAAAACCTCACTTGATTAAAGCATCGGCAGAACAGGACTTTTCCTGAGAAAATTCAGCCCACTTCTGTCTGCTAACTGGAACAAATATTCCCACCCTGTCCGAACACAGCCTCGCCCGGCCGGGGAGGGAGGAAGGAGGGAACCCACAACTTCCTACGCCAGGGCTGGAAAAGTTTCCATCAGAAGTGAGGAAGCAAAAGCACTTGCTCTGCTCACCCAAACGAGAGGTTTGCGACAGAATGGAAACTTTACCTGCACAGTTTAAAAAAAAAAAAAAAAACCACGGGATGTTTGGGGAGAGACAGCGAGACATACAGGCGACGACAAGGGAGCACCAGGTGGTCGGCGCCGGGACAGGGCAACGACGTTTTGAAACATTCATTTTAAGGAGTAAATCAGCCCTTCGGCCGGCCCCCAAGCAGGACACTGCATCCCCGCAGCCCCGGCGGCGCTCCCCTACCCGCGATGGTCTCCTGGTAGCCCTTGGTGAAGAACTGCATGGCGGTGGCCGCTCTCCAGGGCGTCTTGAGCAGCCCCTGGCGCTGCGGGTCCTCTCCCAGCGCCCGCAGGATGGAGGTGTAGGCGGCGGCCAGGCTGGGCAGGCTCAGCTCGTTGTCCTCCTCGCTGCGGGGCCGCTCTCCGCGCCACCCAT
>VZTR01010038.1:842714-878108 GCA_013400775.1 Chaetops frenatus | reverse complement strand
GTACAGGGGGATCCGGGGGGATCCACGGGGCTGAGATCCGGGCTGGGGGCACGGGGGGATCCGGGGGGATCCGCGGGGCTGAGATTCGGGCTGGGGGCACGGGGGAATCCGGGGGGATCCCAGGACAGAGGGTACGGGGAGGATCCGAGGCTGGGGTGTGTGCTGAGGTACGGGGGGTGCTCATGGCCGGGGGTACGAGAGGATCAGAGCAGATCCCCCGAGCTGAGGTCCGGGCTGGGAGAGCAGGGGGGTCCCCGGGCTGAGACTCAGGCTGGGGGTACGGGGGGGATGCTCGGGTCTCGGGGTCCAAGGGGATCTCTGGGCTGAGGCATGGGAGGGGTTATGGGGATATCCCAAGAGACCCCCAGGTCTGAGGAAGTGGGACCCCCTAGGATGAGGTGTGCTAGCATGGGGGGATGCCCTGGGCTGGGGCTATGGGAGGATCCAGAACGATCCCTGAGCTGAGACCCGGGCTGGGGCTCCGGGGGGTCCAGGAGGGAATCCCACGGACTGAGGGGTGCTGGGGGTATGGAGAGATCACCAGGGCTGAGGATATGGGGCACCCTCCAGGCTGGGGGTGTGGGGGATCCCTGGGCTGAGATGTGTGATGGGGGCACGGGGACACCCCCCAGGCTGGGGGTGCCGTGGGAATCCCTGGGCTGGGGCACGGGAGGAGAGTACAGGGACATCCCTCAAGCTGGGGCTGTTGGGGTTCTCCAGGCTGAGGTGTGGGCTGGGGTTATGGGGGGGATTCCCTGGGCTGAGGCACGAGCTGGGGATTCAGCCCCGAGCCGCTGTAGGGTGTCCCCTTCCATCACCCCAGTGTGGGGGAGGGCTGTGGGGAGCCCAGGGTGGGCAGCAAGGGGATGGGGATGGACAGGACAGGTCCTGCTGGGATGCAGCTTTGTGCCCTGCACAGCAGCTCCCAGCATCACTCCCCATGTTCTCCCCAGCCCCTCAAACTCCCAGAGCTGATCCCTTTCCCAGCAGGGTGATGTTGGCACATCCCTCCCAGTCAGCCCCTGGCACTGCTGGAATGCCACCACCACCATTCTGAGGTGCTGTAGACCACTGGGGTTGGGATGCAGTCACCAGAATGATCCCAGGGATGGGCTGACCCTCCCTGGTGACCATTCCCACCCCCTCATCCCAGCTGGGCTCCCATCCCTTCAAACCCCTGATCTCTGCAGTCACCTTCCTGCTGCAGGGCTGGCGTGCCCCAATGTTTTCATATTCCCACCCAAGATTCTGGAAATGTCCTAACTCTGATGACCAAGACCAAATATTTTGGGAACCCATGGGGATCTTGTTGCCACATCACCCCAAAAAGAGTTGGTTTGAGCGTCCTGCATCTTCCTGGGCACTTTTGGGGCAAACCCAGCAGACAGAGCACGGCTTGGGTTCAAGTGTTGGTGAACAAATAAATGCTAGGGCAGATATTTGGAACACAGGTCCCCTCAAGCTGGAGCTATTCTGGGATTTTATGAGCTGGAAACTGAGTCTAAAGGCTCAGCTGAGCATAGGGTGAATGCTCCATCACCCAAGCACGAGCAGAGGGACTCGTATTTTCTGGATTGCAATCAAATCAATGGCTCAGATCTAAAGGAGCCACAAACCCATCTCTTCACACCGTCGGTCCTTAAGGCAGCAGGGACAAATTGTCTCCCTCTTGTGCCTTGGAAATGGCAAATTGCTGGGGAGATAAGGAGGGGAAGGAGCTGTCACAGGGTGGGGTGTGACTCACTGGCTTTCTTCCTCCTCCTGCTGACACAAGAGCTGCATTTAACCAAGACAAGCAAGAAAAGAAAAAAAAGAAAAAAAATACCCCAGCAGCTGTAACATGCTCCACATTTCCACACTTATCATTTGGTTTCTGATCACAGGTTTTACCAGAAGAGCCAGGATGACTCAGGTGAAATCCAGGGCCCTGCAGCCAGCCAGGTTTCACTCTGTTTTATCGCCCTGGGCTCCGATCCGGAACAGGAACTGCTGTACCAGAGGATTTGGAGCCCTGAACTGCATCCCTGCTCCTCCCCAGACACCCAGCTCATTTCCCAGTCCTCTGAGGATGTCCAAATCCTCTGTTTGAACCAGACAAGCTCCCTCACTACGAGCATCCGTGGGCCTCAGCAGAAGGATCCCGGCTGAGCAGACCCGGTTCAGGGGGCTGGGTAACCTTCCTGAGGAGCTTCAAACCACTGAGACCTAACCATCCATACAGGAAAGGGCTTAGCAAAGGGCATCTGAGCCCCTTGGCCCTCCCTGGTCCTTGCTCTCATTGCTTTCTGGGGAAAGAAGAAGATCATCTCCCTCCGGAGTCAGCACCGGCTTTGAAACAGCCTGAGCTCAGCTGCTGAGGGAGCTGGCTGTAATTTTTCTCCTGTTTATGGGGCAAGAAGGGCAGTTCCCAGCTTATTTGCTGGGAATCACTGCCTGGCAGTGCAGAAAACCACTTTTTCTGGGGATGTTTGAGCAGAGGTTGCACACATGGGAGCTGATGTTCTGTTAACAGCCTTTGCCAACATGGAATTAGTAGGGTCAGGTAACTGGGATTTGTGCCAGGATGTGGAAGGACACAGCCCAATTTCCAGCCATGGTAGAGGCCTCTCCCTCTGAAACACAACCCCACATCGGCTGGGTAAGAAGAAGCACTAAGATTTGGCTTTTTGGGTTTTGAAGTATCCTACAATGAGATTTTATTGGTAGCTCCCTGTTGATTACACCCCATGTTCTTATTAAGCCTCCTCAAATAAATTTTTCTTTGCTAAGTCTAAATATATACCAAAATAATTGAAATACAGGCTATAAACCAGAAGAATTAATGAATATTTAAGGTTGGAAATGACCTCTAAGACCATCAAGTCCAACCGTTAACCCCAGCACTGGCAATGCCACCACTAACCCATGTCCCCAAGTGCCACACCCACACTATTATTGAACACTTCCAGGGATGGTGATTCCACCACTCTCATAAACAGCCTGTTCCAATGCCTGACCACCCTTTCAGTGAAGAAATTTCCCCTAATACCCAATCTAAACCTCCCCTGGCACAGCTTGAGGCCATTTCCCCTTGTCCTGTCCCTGTTCCCTGGGAGCAGAGCCCAATCCCCCCTCACTGTCCCCTCCTGGCAGGGAGTTGTGCAGAGCCAGAAGGTCCCTCCTGAGCCTCCTTTTCTCCAGGCTGAGCCCCTTTCCCAGCTCCCTCAGCTGGTCCTCACAGGACTTTTGCTCCAGACCTTTCCCCAGAGTAAATGTGCCCTGTTTTTCTCTCCTCTGCTTGCTCAGAGCTCTGAGGATATTTTTGCTGTTTATAGAGAATAAATTCTTAAAGAACAACAAAGCAAGGAGTGCAAAAAATCCTGAGACTGTAATTTGAATTATTTTCAACTGCAGAATGAGGTTTAGAGGAGGTAAAAGCCCTGTGCACCCACTGGAGGGTACTGGGGGGTCCCTGAGAGAGCCAGGGGATGCTGCTAGGGCCCAAGATCAGTGAGAAAGCCCTTCAGAAGCCTCTCTTGTCTTTGAAAGTGGGGAAAATATCCAACAGGGGCAGGGTGGAGCAGCTCTGTGTTCAGGCTCCAGCTCCTTGACCTGCTTTAGTCTGCTGAGCTTCCCCCTGGCTTTGGTGGCATTGAGTGGGACCCAGCTGGGAAGGGCTGGAGCTCCATTCCCTGTGTGCCAAAGGTGCTTCTCAGAGTGGGAAGAGTGGAGTCCCCAAAAGAAACCTCTCCATGCCAAGGCTGAGGATGAAATACCCTGGGCAGTCCCCACTGGGGCAAGTGAAGTCATCAAAAAGGGGTTTCAAAGGGAATTCCTGCACCAACAGCTGACAAAAATCTGTCAGGATAAATAGAAATCATGCACAGGAGACACCATTTTTTCCTCTGTTTGGCTACAAAATGGGATCCTTTAGGACTGGGCTCAGAGCTTAAAGTTAGAGATGATGGATTCCCCTCTCTCAGACCAGCTGTGCTGACCCAGAGCATCATTAACAGCTCAAGCAGCAAAAGAGCAAAGCAGATCAATCCTGCTGTTAACAGCAAGCCAGGACGTGGCCCCAGCGTGATCCTGGAATAATAGCTGAGCCCACAGGGGCCATGGATGGCAACATCCCAGCCTACAGACATCCTTCCTATGCTCTGGAAACACAGCCTGGGATTTATCAGCCCCTGGAATCACAGTGCGTCAGTTGGAAGAGTGAATCACGAGCAGTTTAATTCTATTAGCCAGAGTAACGAGCAAAATTGATTTTACAGGCTCCTAAAATACTAATCTGCTACAGGAGGATTTGTTGCCCCATGAGGACAGAGGATCCCCATGGTCTGAGGGGTTTTCTGCAGATGGGATCTGCACCTTGACTTCCTCGGTGGGGTCTCGTGTTTGAGGGATGAGACTGGAGGTGGGGGCAGCAGTTTTGCCCTGCCCCAGCTTTCCTTTCGTGTCCTTGCAGAGCAAGAGCACAGGCTCTCATGCCAATGGGCCTTTCCTCCCCCAGACTTGGGAAACTTTAGAGGGATTGCCCCTAGGCAGGCTGTAGCAGGTGAAGTCACATTTATGAACTGAAATCAGACATATAACACAAGTCTCCTGGCTCTCAGGGACCTGTTCCCAACAGGAGCTACCTGACATCAGCCAGGATGATATTTAGGTCCCTCCATCCCATCCCATCCCATCACCAAGGGTGGCTTTGGGCTCCCAGCCCAGGTAGATGGGAGCAGCAGCCGTGTCCCTGCATCGCTCCCTTCAATTGCTCCTCGCTGTTATTACCCCGAGATATTGATAATGTGATTTGGAGACCAGACTGTTCCCTGGCAACACATGGCTTGAAACTATTCCTGCAAATTTTCCCTGCCATTCATGTCCAATTGAGTCAGGATCAAGTGGCTCTTTTCACAGCCTGGGTCGGTGTTTGTGTTTTGCCTGCCTTTTTAAGTAAATTATTTACTATTAAATTTGTTTGGCAGCATTCAGCTGAGCGTGTTTAGTGCATCAGCCAGGCAGAGGGGGAAGCAAGATCTGCTGTTCTCTGCCCAAGAACTCCATGAGACACCCCACTTCCTCACAGGCAGCTCCCACAACCCTCAATCTCCTCCCTGGATTATCCAGCCAGGACCACCAGGTCACTCCATGACCAGCACAGTTACATTCTTTGGAAGGGAGCTGAGGTGCATCTCACGGCTAGAAGACCTTTGAGAGGGGAAATCTTGTCCAAATACAGGTTCTCCCTTGCCCAGATCCACCCTGAGAACCCCAGGGTGATGGATCCATCCTGACTCTCCCATTCCACAGAATCATAGACTCATTTGGCTTGGCAAAGACCTCTAAAATCACCAAGTCCAAACATCAAACTCAGTCCCTGGGATGTGTAGCACAGCCAAAGAAAACTCTCCAAATCCCAAATAACACGAGATGGATTCATGACATGCAAAGGGCAGTAAGATTTCTCTGTCAGGACTTGGTGTTGCACAACTCTAAAAAAAATGAGCAGGGTATGCAAAATATCCCTGGGAGTGTTCCAGGCCAGACTGGATGGGGCTTGGAGCAGCCTGGGATAGTGGAAGGTGTCTCTGCCCGTGGCAGACTGTGGAACGAAATGGGTTTTAAGGTCCTTTCCAACACAAACCATGAAGAAACACCACAGGAAGAGCATTTTCCTCTCATTATATTCCTGTTATCCTCCTCCTTAGCCCATGCCCAGTCTGGCAACACGAATCTCCAAAGGCAAGCAAGGCTGGGCTGTGTCATGGCATTGTTTTCTTTCAAATCCAAATCCTATTATGGAACAAATGCAAGGAAAGCCAAAGAAAATATTCCTCAGTTAATTTGTAGTACAAATGTTCTCTCTCTGAATAAATGCTGAGCTTCCTGTGGACCCAGCACTCCCTCTGGACTCCGATGATTTGGTGCTGCTGACAGATTGTCCATCATTTGAGGCTCTCCTTGTTGGGTTTTAGCTGCATCTTTCCAGCCAGGATCAACTTTGGGATAGATATGGAACAACAGCAGCAACAGAAGTAGCTGGACAAAATGTCACAGAGAGAAATATCCAGGATTATTCTCCTTTGCAGACTTCATCACCAGCTATTGGTTTCCATGCACTGCTTTTAAAGTATCCCGTTCTTCTCCAGAAAAAGTGCATGCAAAGGGATTTTTTTTTTAAGGTCAAATGATGCAACGAAACAGGACAACAAACTCAGAAACAGCAGAGCCTGGTGGGTCAAATAACTGGGGCCATTCAAATCCATTCCAAAAACTGGATCTTTCTCCAGTGCAATTCTCCATCTCTGGTTTTCCACAGGAACAACCAACATCAGACTGGTTCTTCAGCACAGTTTCCAAGTCGACTTTTCTAAAATTCCTGGTTTTCCAGCAGAAAGATGGCAAATTCAGGACAAAAAAGCATTTCTGAAGACTTCAGTGAAATGCCATTGAATTTTTCAACAATGTTCTTTAAAAAAAGAAAAAAATATTGGGGGAAAAAAAATATCGAAACCAGGTAGCAGAGATTTAACAGTTTTCACTTGAAAATCCATTCCACATCTTCTGTTTCTGGGTCTGGCATTTCACTTCCACTCGAATTAGGATTTATACTTATCCCTGTCCTGCCAGTGCTGTTGCTGGATGAGTGCTCCCTGTTCCTGGCTGGCTCAGCACAGCTCCCTGGAAGGCTCCAGGTGATGGAGGATGTATTTGTAGCTCTGCCTGGAGCTGGGTAATAGAGCAAAACCCATCTCTGATGATAGAAATGTAACAGCAGCCTCATGGGAGATGATCCTCCCAGCACTAAAGCAGCCAGAGGATTCAATTCCGTGGTCTCAAGAGCCTGTTTGCTCTTTATTTTATGGCCATGGACAGCAATCACCAGGGAACAAATCCTGGGAGGAGCAGCTGAGGGAGCTGGGAAAGGGGCTCAGCCTGGAGAAAAGGAGGCTCAGGGGGGACCTTGTGGCTCTGCACAACTCCCTGCCAGGAGGGGACAGTGAGGGGGGATTGGGCTCTGCTCCCAGGGGACAGGGACAGGACAAGAGAAAACTATCCCAGATTGCACCAGGGGAGGTTTAGATTGGGTATTAGGGAAAAATTCCTCATGAAAAGGGTGGTCAGGCATTGGAAGGGGCTGCTCAAAGCAGTGGTGGAGCCCCATCCCTGGGGGGATTTAAAAGCCCTGTGGATGTGGCACTTGGGGACAGGGGCCAGGGGTGGCCTTGGCAGTGCTGGGGGAATGGTTGGACTCCAGGGCCTTGGAGGTATTTTCCAACCTTAAAAATTCCATGATTCTACCCACAGTCACACAGCTCTGATGCAAATATTCAAATCTGGTGTTGGAAACAGCTCTGCCAGCTCTAACCAGCCCTGAGATCCAGACTGTGACCCCAAGGCTGGGGACATCAGGTCTGATGAAACCCACAAATGTTACACTGCAAAAACTGTTATGTTGGGAGAAAAACCACGTGGAAATCAGGGCTCTGCAGGATGGTGCCCAACATCCCCAGTGATTTCCATGGAACCACCCCCTAAATCCAGGAGCCTCCTTTTAAACCGACCTTTGGCATGTTTGTTCAGAAGAGCTGGGTGATTGCAAACATCCAGCTCCCAGAAAACTCCCCTGGAAGTTTAGTTTGGCAGTTTCCTCCCTCCAGTGGGAGCCAGAAGGACTTTGGATGCTCTGCAGGACCAGTTGTTTGCAGCACTGGATGCCTCCCCAGCTCCCTTGGAAGTTTTCTCTGCCCACTGCCAACATCAGGCCCTGTAGAAAGGGCTCTGGCCAGGCAGCCCAAACATGGATTTTGGATGCCAAGAATTACCTGGAACATCTCCCAGCACCACACTCAAGATGCCCAAGTCACCCTCAGAACAACCTAATCAAGGAGAAAGAAAACATTTCAGTTCACCAAGCCCAGTGATTTTTCATCAGGATGTTTTCCCTACCAATGCAATCTAATTTTTTCCCCAATACACCCAAATAGGCTTTGCTGCCTCAAAATAAATCCCAGTCTCTGACACAATAATTTCTTCCTGAAGAATGCAAAAAAAATCACTATAATGTGCTGTTTCTCTCCTGAGCTTCCTGCATTATGTCAGTGCAAAAAATTGTTTATATTAAATATTACTTACTGTCCACTATCAGCTTAAACAAGTAAAATGTGAAGTAATAGATAAGAACTGTGGATGACAGAGGTATTGAAGTCGTCAGGTCTTTAGGATTTTCTCTGTATTTACCATCTCTGGTTGACATCACAATCCTCTTTTTTTTTGGTTTTCTCCAAAATGACCTAAAGTCATTGTTTAAATAGTCTAATAAAACTCTTCTTACGGTAAAATTTAATAGTTTTTACTGAAATCTCAATCTTCAATCTACAAATTTCAATGTTTAAAGTGTGTTTTTACTAGGAAGTCATTTGCTTTTTGTAGAACCAAAGATCTTGTAAAAGATCTTTAAGATCATCAAGTCCAGCTTGATGATAATCACAGTAATAATCAGCAATAATCACAGTGCTTTGGGTGAAAAGGGACATTAAAGCTCAGCCAGTTCCACCCTCTGCCATGGAAAGGGACACCTTCCACTACCCCAGGGTCCTCCAAGCCCCATCCAACCTGGCCTGGGGCACTGCCAGGGATCCAGGAGCAGCCACAGCTTCTCTGGGCACCCTGTGCCAGTATGAAAAGGAATGAAAAAAGAGAACAATGAGAGGATGTGCTAACACTGGAAAAAAAAAAGAATTTGAGAACACTTCAGTCTCAGCTGTTATACTGAAAAGTTTTAACTGATCTTAGAAAATGTTTCAAAATTTGTGTTTGCTTCAAATACATTTATTAGACATAGTGCCCTGTCTCCTGAGCAGAGTAAAACCAACTGACTGCCTTAGGGCTGGCAGGTAGAAATCTGTTTACTTTAATTACAACTTACTTTAATTACAACTCCACCACCTTAAACAAAGAAACAGCCACATTTTATTTAAAGAAACAAACATTACAGAAACAAACATTAGAAACATTACAAGTTCTGAGCACTTTCTGGACCTTGCTGAGGCACAGATTGGGAAAGCACCTTTGCACAATCTGGAATGGCTTGGCTTTGCACACCTGGCCTTCCTAACTCAGCTTCTGCTCTGGTTTTCTATCCCTGCCCATATCAGGCTCTGCCACTGCCACAGGTGTTGAAAATGCAGCTTAACATGTTGCAGGTGTTCAGTTTTCTCCCTCTCACACCCATTTCCTTCAGTGTCTTACTCTGAAGGCAGTAGGGATGGTAGGCAAGCTGTTATTTTGCCTCTCTAAAACCACAGGGCAGCTTTTGGACATAATTTACCCTCCCCAGAAGGATTAATCTGCATTTAGCACCCAATACCACTGGTACCAGGGCACCCAGGGTGCACCACAGCTACACAGCACTGCTCAGGGCTGAGCTGACAGGGAACAGGCTCATGAGCAGTAACTTGTAAAAGGTTATGAGAGGGGATTCAACATTCCTCTCAAAAATTGGTAATAAAACACTTTCTAACAGACTATTTGGAGCCAGGCACTCTTTTTGCCAATGCTCTTCAAGCATGGCAGCCAATTCCTCAGGACAGAGGAATTCCTTCCACAAATGCTTTCAGAACACAGACACTGAGAAGGCACCACTTCATTTAGCTCTGCTTGAAGGCAAAAGCTGACAATCTGTTGTTTGTGGATTGATCTAAAGGCTTGGATTTTTTGGATGCATTTGTGTCCTGGGATTTCTGTTCCTGGCTCTTCTCCACTTCTTCTTCCTCAGCCGTGGGACGCTTCCGCTTTTTGTCTTCTGCTGATTCATCAACCCTTCCTCCTCTTGCTTTCTCAGTCCACACCTGGGAAGGAGAACAGAAAACTCCAAATTAAGCCACAAAACTCACCACATTCTTTTATACACCTTATTACTCTGATTTTAAGGTACTGAAATAATTCCTGTGAGGAACTAATAAGGATTAAGTAAGGCACTATTTCCTCATTTCCCTTTCTTCTAATAACATTCTCCCTCAAAATTGTACTTCTTTTGAAACTGTGTATGAAATTGAAGCTCTTAATTGTCTTTCCAGAGAAATGAGAAACCCAAGAGGCCCCACAAGGTAAATTAGAACAAATTTAAGCCCCAGTGAATTAAGCCTGGCTATGTGACTTTAAACTCATTCCTTTCTCTTTTGCTATTTGTTCATTGATTACATTCCTCTCACAAGCCTCACTTTGGAAAAGCTGCTTTCTGATATTGCTTATAATTCAGTTTATATTTTCATAAATTATACACCATAGATTGTGGCACAATTCAAAAATGAAATCCAAAGAGATGGACAACAGTGGAAATTCAAGAAAAAATTCCTAACTGAAAATAAACCAGGGATTCACTGGAGGGAAAAAAATTATCAAACCCACAGAATTAGAGAATGTTTTCTTACCATCCTTTCCTCTGATGTCAGCATTCTAAATCGACTCATGCCTTCTTTTATTATTTCTGCTTCATTCAGATCAGGATTATCTGTCAAAATGTTTGCTCTGTTCTCTTCTAGCCACATCTGGAAACCTGTCTTGGGTCTAAAGCAGGCACACAAAAATTGTCTGGTTAAGAAGATTATAAGAAAACCACATCCTCCCAAAGCAACATTTCTGTGCAGCACCTAACTGGGCTTTTTTGTTCTCAGAAGACCTCTCAAGTCAGCAACCTCCTCTCTCTCACTGCAGGATGCTCAGAGAACAGGCTGACAAGGCAAGACTAAGCCAAGCATTTCTATTAAAACTGTGATATATATGTATATATGGAGATTAACATTCCAGTTTTAGAATGACAAAGCACAATGGTTCTCTTCCTCTCTGACAGGGTCCCATCAACCTAAAAATAGAGCACATTCATTAGCACGACTCAGCTCATCCTTCTCACAGCTCTCCTTGCCACTTGTTGTAGAACATTATCTGTAAAGGTTAGTGACAAGAATGCCAGTCCAAATGAGTAATAATTACCTTCATCTTCCTCAGTTAAATGAAGTATGATTGTAATAATGAAGTAGGATTGTAATAATGCAGGTTTCATGAGGATTGGGATTGTTAGGAAATACATCTGCTCCCCAGGAACGACAGATTAGAGCCTTAGTAAGGAGGAGATGAGCTCCTCAGGTGATTCAAGTTTTTGTTGACCTTCTCTTTTAAAAAACCCACTAAAATAAAGCTTTTACTCTTTCACATAAGACCCTTAGCTTTGAGACTTTGAGATTTTCTAGAGATGTTTAAACTTCCAGTATTTCCTATACCTGGAACTGACACAGCAGCATGGTTTCATTTATCAGAGGTCATTACAAGTGGTATGAAGGCAAAAATCCTTGCTGAAAGCCCCAAAATTATATTTTGAACTGCTCATTTATTGCTCACTCCCACATTTCTGAAGTGGGTTCACAAATGTGACAACTTGTGAGCTAAACTTTAATCTTCATGTTATATTGGCCAGTCCAACATTTCCAGGAATTAAATAGATTTTGGACTTGCATTTCTATCAAAATTGGAATATGGCATTGAGATGCAAGTGTCTCTCACCTTCTGTTTTCAGTGTTTTCCTGTGCAGTGATTTTGGCTTCCTGGGACTCGTTTCCTGCTTTTTCTTCTCTTTCTTCCACTGTTTTTTCACCAGGATCAGTTGCAGGTGTGCGAGGCTGGAAGAAGGAGGCTGCCAAAGCCTACAGGAATTGAGAATAAGAAAGATAAAGGTAAAAAACACCTCACTCTCAGACAACATGTACCATGTAGCCTAACAAACCCCAAGCCTTTCCTAAAGACATAATAATCACATTAATAGAGTATCTAATCCATCCAATTTCAGCACAGCAGACGTTTACACTATTTAAAATAAAAGTACAAGGCTCAGTACAGAAAATAATTTCTACAATTGATTTTTTTTTCTGCTGGTTCAATGTGCTGTCAGAGTTTTTGCACTATGCTTAAATGAATTCTGCCATCTAAGCTGCTTTACTCACAGAGTTTCATACTTGATAAAAGCTGGTAAAATTCAATTTTTTGTTCTTTCCTCACTGAAATGATGCAAGAAAGACTACAAACATTACCTGCTTGGTCTTGGGTTTGGGAGTCAGAGGCTTTATAACTGGAGGGTTCTGCTTGTTTACAGCTCTGCTGCCAGACAAAGATGCTTTCTTTGAGTATTTGGTCATATTGTCTAAAACATTTGCTGAGGGAACCACTGGGTCCTTTTTGCTGGATGACACCTAGCAAAACAAATAAATAGGTGTTTTATTTATTTTCTGTCATGTTCCCCTCCAAGGTATCTGTTATATTGGACACTCCAGACAGAATCTGTTGTGATTTTCAGAGCACCACAATCGACCCAGCTGCAAAATTCTTACCTTAAATGGATTCACTCGTCCTCGGCTGCTGGATGCAACCAGAGCTGTTTCAGAGGAGAGAAAAAATAATGTGAAATTGTGTGCACTCACACATATATCCAAAACTTTGAAGCAATGTGCATGTTTTAGATGAGCAGAAAGATGCTTTAATAACCCTGTGAAGGTTATGCTGTACATGCTCAGCTATTCTTAGTTATCAGAAATGCCACACAGGACCAACAGCTTAAAATACAAACCCAGAGGAAGACTCAGTACTTCCTCCACTCCCAAATCCGTTTCCACTCCTATTATTCTTGCTCAAGGGTTGTCAGGTTGCTGGAGGTCACATTCTGCCTTTGCCTGCCCACACTCACAGTTCTACATCAGGATTTCTCACTCTGCCTTTCAAGTACCAAATGTTCCTGTGATTAGTGAAACAAATCCATTGAGCACTGTTCTCATTTCTCCCTTGTCCCAAAGAATGCCCTCATGGCACAGCCAGGCAGGCACTGGTTCAGCATTTGGCACAGCTAAGGCAATCAGAACAGTGTGATGGAACATCATTAGACAATGAAGACAGGAATAGGGAACCTCTTAAAAATGTGAGAACAACAACCAATGTTCCAGGCCAGGTTGGATGGGGTTTGGAGCAACCTGGTCTAGTGGAAGTTGTCCCTGCCCATGGCAGGGGGTTGGAATGAGATGAGCTTTAAGGTCCCTTCCAATTGAAGCCATCCCATTATTCTGTGAATTTACTATTTGACAACACCATTATGCACTAAATTTAAGTAGTAATGGGAGAACAAAGGATAAAAAACAGGAGCAGATATTGTCAAGAATGACAGAGGTGTCATCCTTTTCTCCTGGAGTAAATTATCTACTCACCAGGCTTTGGAGTAGCCATCTCTGCTGAAGTGACACCTTTGGAGAAAGGATTTGACTCTTCTGAGAAAAGAAAGGAGTACATATTTAAATGCAATAAAATATTGTAGCATAAATTCTTTTAAAAAAGAAATCAAACCAAACAGACAAGTAAGGAAGGACAGGGCTTGGAGCAGCCTGGGATAGTGGGAGGTGACCCTGCCCATGGCAGGGGTGGAACTGGATGATCTTTAAGGTCCCTTCCAACCCAAACCATTCTGTGATTCCATGATTACAGTAAAATTATCTATATTTTAAAGCACGACTTTTCATTTTCAAACACTTACAGTACAAACACTTTTACAAAACCATCACCTCTACCTAGATTTAGAGTTGGACATTTATTTCTCAAACCTTAAGCTTATTCCTCAAAGTGTGCCCAGCAAACTACTCATCAATCCAACTCCTGCAAGACTGGAGCTGAAACCAAAGTAACTGATTAGAAGGTGAGCCAGTCCTTTAGGAATAAAATCAGGCAACAGGAAAAAGTCCCCCAGGGCCCCTCTAATGGATACTGGGCACAATGCACACACAGATGACACACAGTGAACTTGTTTCTCTGCAGTGACTGCAGGCACAGGCTGCAATATGGAGCCACTTAATTCCTTATGAAGCCTGCTAAAGTTCTCTGGATAACTTCCAGTCTATTCCCAGAATATGTTTTTCTTACTCTCTTTATGCACTTCTGGGGTTTCTTCTGCTTCCTCACAGGCATCATTTTCTTCAGCATCTTCCACTTCTTGGTCCTGCTGAACATTCCTGCCTGGCAGCCGACTCCACTCCATGGCAGAGCTCCTGCAGCTGAAAGGAAGGAATTCAGCAGGAAGGAGGTGGTCAGAAATTGAAATTCAGAAGGAAAACTGAAACAACAGATAGCAAGCTCATTTACCTAATTTAGGCAGTAAGAACAACATCATTTGGCATTTATGTGCATTATACCTTGATTAAACTGTGATGATTAAAGTTTCATTAACCACTCCATAACTGTATTGCCAGAACACTTTGCGACAGATATAAATGTAAATATTAAAGACCTTCTGTAATCTCCATTTAAACACATATACCTCCAGTATCACTAGATTACTTTTCTGTATCCATGAATATACACACAGGTGGTAACATGGATATATCATTTCATACTGAAGGCATTAAGTTTTAACATCTAATCTGATTATTCTCTAAATTCCCAGTATACTAGGATGTACAGTTCTTGCATTTTCCTCCTAAAATTTCCCAATTACCAAAATCCGTATAATATACACAAACAAAATGCTACTTTCTTTCAACCAGAATGGTCAGTATTAGATTACTCTGGCACTTAGAACAACGTAGTGTTTGTGATGGATTTTAACCCTCAGAGTGGTTGAAGTTGCAGGCATGGGATTACAGCTTCCACACATGATTCAGAAGAACAAGCCAGAACATCTAGAAATTACTTTTGACCATGCATTTTAACACAGAAGAATAAGGGAAAGGCTACAGGTAAGTTCAGGGACTTATCACTTCCTTTTGCTTAAATAAGTCCCAAACTTCATATATAAAATTGCTATAGGAAGACATTGCTTCCAACAATATGACATAAATGAATACAAATATATAATATTATTATAAATTCAAATATGTTAAAAAACAACCCCACAACAATTTTAGAAAAGCCACAAAAACATATACACACACCTTTTGTCTCATGATGTTTTACAAAAGCAGATGCAGATAGGAAGGGAAAGGTTGATAGCACAAAGAAGGAAAGAATGCAGAGCCAAGGTGTAATATGTTCCACAGCTTTGAAGAGCTGGGATTAGTTAGGAGAGAATAGGACTAAATAAAATAAATTGAGATGGGATATTGAAAAAAAGGGATGGGTGGAGAAAAATAGGATTTTAAGACAGGTGTAGAATGAATCAAGATTGAGACACTGAGACAAAGAGGAAAAAAAATAGGTGGGAGTCAAGTAAACAAAGGTAAGGAAAGGTGAGAAGAAAAAGTTCCAGTCAGAGCAACTTAGTACTGAGCCTGCCTTGGCTCTGAGGCTGTTGGACACAGGCACACAGGAAGTGAGGAGTGGAGATATTTCCCTCTGTGTTGGTATCCTGGCACTAACGAGTCCTCACAAGATACCAACAAGGATGTACCATTTCACAAGCAGCATTTACCAGCAGAGCAACCCTGCAAACTGTGGGCCAGAGAAATGCCTCAAAACATTACCAGAGCATTCAAACATTACCAGAGCAGTAAAAGCTTTTCGGCCACGGAAATTGGCATTACCCAGCGTTCGAGTGCTTTGGGAAATCCTCTTCCTCCTCCTCATCTTGCCCTGCTGCTGCCAGCTCAGAGGCTTTTTCCACAGCCATCTCGCTGAGGCGCTGGGCTAAGTTCAGCCTGCGGGAGCGGGAGGAGTATTTGATGGCCAAGTTCACCACGTTGTGGGTCATGAGGTCAGCGAGCTCCACGCAGCGGAACTCGCGCTCCAGCTTGCAGGAAAGCTGCAAGAGAGGGAGCCTGGGGAGTCACACACCTCAATTCCACAGCTCCCTCAAGATTCCAGGAGCAGAATAGCAAGGTCTTGGTGGAGTGAATGAATAAAGACAAGCCACTGACAGTCACGAGTTACAGATCAAAGGAAAAGCTTTTTTATTTCTTTCTTCCCCTCATCCTTCACACTGATAAACAAGATTAGCTGCATCCCACTTTCTGTCAGTCTGAACCAGCTGGATTGCCAATCACTAGCTGGACTCCTAATAAGATCAGCATTTGCACCAAATGCCATCTACAAATAAATCATAGAATCATAAAATGGTTTGGTTTGAAAGGGACCTTAAAGCTCATCTCATTCCAACCCCCTGCCACCTTCCACTATCCCAGGTTGCTCCAAGCCCCATCCAACCCGGCCCTTAGCACCTCCCATCTCAGGGATAAAGTCTCAGGGATTCTTTCTATTATGTATTTGTACTTACAGCAAACAGCTTCATTAGGAGTTCCTGCTGTTCTTTCACTGCCTGATTTTTAGCATTTTCATCAAATTCATAGCCATTTTTTGACAAGTAATCCACATGGTTGTGAAACACAACAGAACGCCAGTACTGTTCCTGAGAAAGAGGGAGAAGAGGATGCATGTTGGAATTCAGAGGGGAAAAAACCAGTCCATAACATAATGCCTAACAATTTACAGTGTATTTTACCAGCTTATTCTTAAATGTTCCTTTCCTCTGATAATGAGGGTGGGGGGTAGACAATTCTCCTTAAAGTCAATGTCTACCAAGGAAAAGATGGATAGCAACCACACCCATACAAACTGATCCAAACAGTTGCCATATATGTTGAATTCCATTTATACTACAGGCTTGCAGCAGGATGAGACCTACATGTTCACCAATATACTATCAGGACAGAGAATTCTAGAACAAGTTGATTATTTTACAACTTCTGTCCCACAGCAAATTGGAAGTACTCCAGAATAACTCAGTAAACTTAGGTGTTTACCTGAGAGACACATAAACAGAAAATATAATGCCAGTATGGCTATTAGACCAGGCTAGCCTTGTTCAAAATAATTATAAACTTATTCAAAACCAGTATGCTTTCATCAGATGTACTGGAGTAACTTTACCTACACATATTCCCTCAAGCCAAGTTAACAGTTCCTGGCATTCTCCTTCCATTATTTTGGGTGGAGGGAGGAATGGCAAACATACTCTATCAGATAAAAAACAAAAGACTTAACCAAATGAAGGAGAATTCATTGAAAATGACAGCATGTTTACTATTGAATTTTTTTATCTACACTTCTATCAAAGAGAATAAATTTCAAATAGCATTAAACTGTTCAAAGGCTGAGGTTAGAATTTTATGTTCATTTATCTTTTGTGCACTACAGCCAAACATCACAAGTTTGAAATACTTAAACCAATAAGAATTAAAGATCAAATACAGCTGTTTTTCTAGAAGTTGTCCACAGGCACATCTTGCTTCAACCAGCCTCTAAATAAGCCAAGCCAGAAGACCTGTGTTTTCAGTGGTTATGAATTTGAATACTTAGTACATCTTTCAAAAATTTTGTTATGCCTAAAATAGTTAAAAAACAGACATTTTCAAAGGTGTCTTGACTGGGATCCCAAAATCTGGTCTCACAAACCCACTAAAAAAATGATAGTGAGAAAGACTGCACTGGCCAGAAAGAGATCCTGTGTAAGTACCACTTTGTATCAGCTCTGTCCCTCTAGAAACAGTTGTGAAGCAAACCAGAAAAGCGACACAAAACACTGAACCCAAACAACCCCCCTGGCCAGTGTTTTACTCGGGATTTGCACTATCCTCTTTCATAGCAGAGGTGATTAATAGGAGTCTTGTATAATCCCCACTGCAGGGACACCTGAGCCTCCCAGCTGTGGTTTCCACACCATCCCTTACCTCCATCTGTCCCTTCTCTGTTGCAACTTGACAAAAAGGAAGTTTAAAAGGCAGAATTGCTACAGCAGGTCGTGGCAGGGTGGGAGGGAAGCGGGCTCCTTTACAAGGAATACACCTGTGCACAGGAAACAAAACACACCCACAGTCACCAGATGTTCCACATCTAAACCAGGTCTCCTAAGCAGCAAGATACTTTAAGAGGATTTGTCCTTTGGAAAGTAGTAATTAAATGACTGGCTTAAATACAGCAATGTGTAAGATTGCATGATAAAGGGTTATCTTTACATGGCAAGCAAGAAAAGATTTCAAAACCAGCAAAGCACACGCTGCTCTTGTTCACACTTCATACTCCAAATGTGGCACATAACACACTCTGATCTTGATCTCACATAATGTTTGATTTAACAGCTGTTACAAAGAGTAAATGCAATATATTAAAATCACAAACCACTGAAACACTGAAGGCACAGACTTATTGTTTCATTATATTTAAAGGAGTAACTTCTGGTAACAATCACTCAAGCAAACCATTGACTGGGGAAGAGCTGAGTTTCCTGCAGCACCAATGCAGCATTGACAAAAACATCTGGGTTTCTAAGCTGCTGTTTCAGAGACTTGGAAAAAAAAAAGACCAGGAAGCATTAGTGTTCTGGCTATCTCTTAATTAAGGCATGTGGTGTTTCTACAACAACCCTCCCCCCTCCTTATCTTCATTATGCTGCTGGCTTTGAGTAAAATGTTCTCTGCTATTCAGACAGCAGCACTCTCTTTCTTGGAGTAGATGGAAAAACTCAGGATGAGAGACCCACCGTTGACCACCTCATCAATGTGATGTGTCCTGCATATTATTTGGTGAATTTTCTGGAGGCAACCATAATGATTTGGAGGGAGAAACAGGCAGGGAATTGACATTTAACAGAGATATCAAATTATTTCCCTAATTCCAAAAAGGCAGAGCACTATGAGGAATGCCACATAGGTTTAAATAAAATTCAGTCTCCCACCAAACTCTACAATTGTCCATGATTAGTAAAGTAAAAGAGTCTAAATTTCAGTGAAATATGTGAACTGACGGATTCTGCACTGGTAGGAAAATGACCACTGAATAAAAAGAGCTACAAATAAAGCTTAGCAACAAAATGTCCAGCATGCATGTCACACTAAAGAGAAACAGTTATACACCAGCATAACATTTTATAAAGAAATTGTTAGCTTTCTGCTAAATATTTGAGCAATTTTACATCCAAAATGATTCTTCAAGGCCACAGTTTAAACATTAATATAATAACAGACAGCTCTGATTTATCTATGTCTGATGATGTGGATGAGTTATAGAATTGGATTCTTTTCAAAGGCACAAAAGGGGAAAACATAAAGGGGAAAAAAGATACCAAGAACCTCAAAAAATTGGAAAAAAAAAGAACAACCAACCAAAACCATCAAAAACAAGCAGATTTCTAACAGCCACCATAACTTTAGAAAGTTTCTCTAGCAAAATGCAGTTCTATGAATGTGTCAATAAAGTGCACACACACTTCTGAGCCAAGGCAAAGAGCCATAATTAGTCAGTTACAAATTATAAAACTCCAATGAGTTACTCAAAATCAGTTTAATAATGAATCCTCCATGCAGAATTATATTTGGGAGTTACTATTTGTTGTGCATATTTACCAGGCACCTGTTTCAGCACAAGCTGATCACTGCAGTTTGTCTCTGTAAAAAAGGGATCGAAAAGGGATTCTCTGGGATTGAAAACCAAGAGAAAGAAAGTGTTTCCTTGTGAATTATCTGACCTGAGCTGCTGGGGATTTTCATGGATGCCAACGACCCAATAATGATCATATTTCCCTTTGCAATGCTCTCTGGTGTTGCACACTGGAATCCAAGTGTTCCCAAGTCCTCGGTTCAGCATCCGCACGATTCCCTCGGAATCCACGTAACAAGGGGTACCTGTTTGGTTATGAATGAGAACATTTCCTCAGCCAGGCAGCAAATTAAAACCCAGCAAGATGGGAGTGGTGGATACAGCTGGGAAATGATGGTTTACATATTGCAAATACGACAAACTCTCTCCCAAACACAGCACAAATTAGTTGGGGAAAGGCAGTTTCCTTGGAAAGCTGCGCCACCTTCTGTCAGGTAACACCACTGCTGGTCAACTGACACGTTCAAAATTAAAACATTCTATGGAGAAATCGAATTTATACTGCTTGGGCAGATTCCCAAAGGAAATCAGCTATTATACAATTACTTTTTATGTTTATTATAAAAGTTCCTCCCAAGCTACCAGCTCTGAGGGGTCGGGGAGCTTTTATGGTATATTAACACAATTTATTTCTTTTGGCTGAGCAGGAAAACCAGTCAGGAGAACTAGTTGTGATAGTATCTGAGTGGGAAAATACTAATGATTTCTGACAAATATATTGAAAGACTAGAAAAATAGAATTTTTTTTATTGTTGAGGAGACTGGAAGAAAAAGTTCAAGTCCCAAGATCAACATTATTGAAAGGCCATTAATTAGCCAAACTCCTCCATGGAATAACAGGATGGTTTGGGTTGGAAGGGACATTAAAGATCATCTCATTCCAGCCCCTGCCATGGGCAGGGACACCTTCCACTGTCCCAGGCTGCTCCAAGCCCTGTCCAGCCTGGCCTTGGACACTGCCAGGGATCCAGGGGCAGCCCCAGCTCAGAGGGAAGAATTCCTTCCCAATATCCCACCTAACCCTGCCCTCTGGGAGTTTGAAGCCATTTCCCCTTGTCTTGTCCAAAGTCCCTCTCCAGCTTTCCTGCAACCCCCCCAGCAGTGTTACTATTTCCCAACACCTCTCATGCAGGTATTTCCTACCTTCTGCAGAGAATCCAACCCACACCAAATAGGATTTCCTTGTAAGAGAAACAGGGTCTCCATGCAAAATTTGTCTTTTCTTTGTTCCTAGCTCCAACAGCTGTACCCCGAGGCACTGGTCCCCTTCAAACCCAGTACCTGGGAAGAAGTTGTTCAATGACTGTGTTAGCAAACAGAAGAATTGCTTTGGCTCTTGGCTAAATTAGTTTTGAATCAAAAATTAATTCTAATGCAGATTACCCATGGATACCACTGACAGACACACAATTATTTGATATTTTGGACATACAAGATGCGTTGTCCAAAAACTTCCTTAATTTCCTGTAGTAATTCTTTCTGGCACATCTGAAGCCCAAATTTAATATATTAATTTCACTGCTGCAAAATTCTTCCCTTCTCCACAGTTTAATCTCAGCATTCCAATATCAAAAATAGGCTCTGCTGTCAGAAGTCACAGGTCCACGGGTTGTGATGGATGTGCTTGTAAAGGCATCACCCAGAAGAGGAAAAGGAGAAACACCATGAAGAAAAGAAGAAAACACTCTCTGGTGGTTACAAACAAATTAACCAGTGTGTGAAGTCAGAGAGAGATGAGGATTGAAAACAACCCCAGTTCAAAAAAGGACAAAAGGGAGAAAACTACCTCTGTGATAAACAATCATCAGCTGCTCTCCATGTCCTGCCATGGACACCACTGGGCCTGGGAGACAGAAGATCTCTTTCTGAACACCTCCAACAGTGAACACACGGACCAGCAGGGCAGTGGTGGCACAGGCAGCCCAGCCCTGACCTAGACAGATGGCCTCAATCTCCTCATCCTTTGGCATATCCACAGTCCACTCCTTGTTGGCATCCCAGGAGCCAAAATGGATGCAGTGGAGCTTGCTAAGGCAGAGACAAAGAACCAACAAACATCTCAACATGAAGTAAATACAATATCTGCAAACACACCAGTATATTGCATTTTTATCAGAGATCTTTGATGGAACTGCAGGTGGGACACAAATTTCAAGTGCAAAGGTGTTGCTGTTATTATTCAGGAGCTGAAGAGCCAGCTTGACCTCCAGCAGTGTAGATTCAAAGACTCTAAAGCCTGAAGCAGGGACAATCAAAAGGTCTGAGGGGAAATTTTTTAGAAGGAAGCAGATAAATGTCCTCCTTGGGACCCTGAATATCTCTCATTAGAAGTCTGTCATGTTATGCTATCTTTCAAAGGGAAAAAATATCAGAAACTTCAGTTCTCAGTAATTGAAAACTGCCTAGGACCAATCCACAGACATTGTGCCTTTTGAGAGATTACCCATGTTCATTGAGAAAAACACTTTCAAAATCAGACAACCAACAGATAACAAAAAATACTTTTAAAGGGTGCTTTTCAGCTTACCACAAGGCTGTATGTGTGAAAATAAGAAGAAAGCTCTTTCTTCAAGGTATTTTCACAGAAACCAACAATAAAATACTGTTGAAATTGTTCTTAAATGCAAGAACAGAGTTTAGCTGGCCCAGCTGCTTAAATCTGTCTGTGGTTTTCATAAACTTGTGTTCTTCACATTTGAAATTCTTATGGGTCTTTCCAAACATCTCCTTAGCAACAGTGTGAAAAGAAATAGCTGAATTTTTATGATTGATCTTTGATATGAGCAGACTGAAAAACTATTGTTTATGTTTACAATTCCCTTTGAGCCTGCAATGTGTGAAGTTTCCAGTACATATACATTTGAAAAAAGGAATCAAAAAGAAATTCTCAGGAAACAAATTACATTTTTCAATGCTCTGGAAGTCTTCAAGTAGGTGGAAGCTAAAATCCTCCTCGAAAGTGGTCCCATAAATAAAAAGCATGACCAAAAGCCAAAAAGCTCAAAACTGACAGAAGCTGAAAATAAAAGCCGAAATATTTGAAACAAGTTAAAAGCAGCTCCCTATGATGGGTTTTGAAGAGCAAGGCCATGATTTACCTTGCAAGTTCCTCTGTACTCTCACAGGCCAGCAGAATGGCTTCAGTGGAGAGGTCAGCCATGGTGTGGCTCAGGGAGTTGGGGAGGTGTGTGGCGTGATGCACAGAGGTGTCGTGGAATTCAATGTCTATGGCATTGTCCTGCTCGTCGTTGTAGCAGCGAATGATTCCAACTGAATTCCACACCTGGCAAAAGGAACCACACACACCCAAAAAACCCATCAAATCAAATGCCTAAATCCATCAGATATACTGCCCTAAACCAGCCTGCTGTAGCTATTTTATCTGAAACCAGAGTGAGTGGCAGGCTGGAGAAAGATTGAAGACCTGTGTCATCAGGATTTGTGGTTCCTAAAACAGCTGAAGGAGGCAGAAAGTGAGTTCACCTTCACTGGTCACCCATCTTTCTCCTTACCAAATTAAGTGTAAAGAACTTGCAGATAGAATGAAATAGTGACTGATTAACAGCAAGCCTTAACAGCACAAAAATACCCACAGTTCTGACTAAAAATGAATTTTTAAACAGATTTGCTAAAATTCAGTAGCACAGGTACAAACTGCATAGCTTGATTTTGTCTTAAAGGCAAGTATTTATTTCTAAAGCAACTGAAATGTAAACCAAAACATTCTGGAGTCCTTGTATGAAAACAAAGCTACTTTCCATTATTTAGCTTCACACTGTAAAGTATTTAAAAAAACCCCACTCAGATTATATTAAAACATAACACAAATTTGACAATATTAAACATAAAAGAAGGATCTAAATCTAAATAACCACAGAGATTTACCATGAATCTATGCATGAGATGCACAGGAGTGGAGCCAGACTGGAAAGGTTTTTGCCTGGGAGTTGGCACTGGCCCATCATAGAAAGGCTGTTGTGTAGATGATGGTGGCAATGCTGAAAAGCCACCAATCTGATCATCACCATCATCCTCCTTTTCAAGAAGACCAGAACCAGCTTTTATCAACCCAATATCTAGAAATTTAAAAAAAAAAAAAATTTACATCTTACACACAGTATTATTACAAAATATAGGTTCAAAAAATTTCAAACAGTCAAGATTTCTCTGGAAAAACAAAGCAGAATGTATCTGACTAGAGGGTGCTGAAATATCATCCCAGTAAAAGAGCTCTGGAAAAAGAGTTCATTGTGTACCTAGTGAATTATCGTCATCATCATCAATTATTGCCCGTCTCATATGGCCTGGGGGTTGCACAAGGTCATCAGCATCATCCTCATTATCTCCAGTTTTTGGGGAAGAAGGTGGTTCAACCATATCCCCATTTAAATAATCATCATCATCTCCATCAAACAGATCATTGTAGTCTTTGGCCACTGCACCAGCAACCTAAAATCAGATTACCAATCAGCACAAAGCTTTCTTTGCACATGGAATTCAAGAAATAAATTAACACGCAAGAGGGAATTGCAACACACAAAACAGGACATTCAATGTAACTTATAACCTAAATAAAGATTTTAATTTTAAAAATCATTGGTACTGAGCACCTTGTCATTTGGCTTCTCTACATCACCAATATTTTCCAACAGCCCCAGATTTCCTTCAGTGTCTGTGTAAGCAATTTGCTTATATTTGGGGTGCCATGCCAGTCCACAAATTGAGTATTTTTTCTCATGTTTCATCCTAAAAAGAATATGAAAATAATGGATTTTTAGTAAGCTCCTCATGGCAAAACCTTCCCCTCCAAGAGTTATTGTAAAAAGGGGTAATATTTATTAGTACGAGAAAGTGATGTTACACATAATAATATAATTAATAGGTCACCTTCAGAATAAACAGCTGCTATAAAAAATAGAGCGAGTCTTCCTTTTCTATGAAGAAAATAATTTAAGGTTTAAAAATCAATCAATCATATTCTTAAAACAACAGCTTCCTGATACACATTAAAAAGATAAAGTAATCCTTCAGCACTCATTTATTCCAGAAGTATCCAGTTCTGGAAAGAACATCATTTGTTTCTCTCGACTAAACTGATAAA
The DNA here is from genome assembly GCA_013400775.1 of Chaetops frenatus. Classification (NCBI taxonomy): domain Eukaryota; kingdom Metazoa; phylum Chordata; class Aves; order Passeriformes; family Picathartidae; genus Chaetops; species Chaetops frenatus. The sequence continues at coordinate 853,636 of VZTR01010038.1, read as the reverse complement.
TTAATCCTCTATCTTTTTCACCCTTTACCCTCACAAAAATCATCCATTAATTATTAACATAATCTGTCTATAATTCTTAACATAGAGACTGCAGTTACAATCATGTTTCTTACACATAATATTGAGATAATTCTCTTCTCTACCTCACTTAATAACACCTTTGATTTTATTTGGGGGTTATTTAGGGGTTTTTAAGAGCTTTAATTAACCAAAGTGCAATTTGCCACTCTGTCCTTTTGGGCCTACATGTGAGGATGGCTGACTGAACCGTATTTCCCTCTCCCTCCAGAAAATCTGTTACTGGGGTCTGGGATATGAGGAAAATTTGTTTCCATGAAAGCTATCCTTTAATCAATGATCAGATTCAAAATAATAACAGATATACACAGAAAGACAGATTCTTGGATGTGAACAAAATCCACATTCAATCCCTTCCCTAAGGTGCCTGACAGGTTAACACACAAAACCCTCTAAATCTTATTTAGGTTTTTCAAGAGGCAGAGTTCTACATTTGCACAAAAAAAGTTTTACAGAAAAGACCACAAAATTCTATTTCAAGAAAAAGAAATTAACTTGGGGATTAGTGGAACAACACTGAATACCTCTCTATGCACTGCTGGGTTTGCACATTCCACACCACTATATTCCCATCCACACTTCCAGCTGCCAGGAACTGCCCACAAGGAGACCAGACCACAACATTCAAGGGCTAAGGAAAAAAAATGAAACAAATAATAACAAAAAGTGACCAATTCATGCACAGCATTCCTATTCTGGAGCTTAAAACAGACAGATATTCTGGAATAAAAAAATTAATAATCATAATCTTTAGCAAACAGATTCAGCCTCCTGTATATGGGCTGGGGCTAGGTTGATCTTTTTCTTCAAAATCTATTATAAAAATGGTTGCTTTAAAAAAACACTCTTAAAGATATCACACCTATTTTTGTTTCAGAATATGCATCTTTTGTTATTAAACACTGCCATGAGGCCAAACAAAACCCAATTCTAGACATGCAGAAAGGAGCAGAGTGTATTTTGCAAACTCAGCACTAAATGTAGCTTTATTTATTTTGAACTTAAGACAGTCCCATAAATTGAAATTCAAGGCTGTGTGTTCTGCATCTTAATAACATTAGAAGGTGGTTCTCTTCAACCCAAAGATTCCCAAATACATAGTGTGGCCAAAAGAAAGAAGGTGCCACAGTCAGGTCTACTAAATTTCAGCTCAATAAAATTTAAACTGAACAACTGACATCTCTGCTCTGGACAGAAATAATACTCCTGAGATTTTCTCTAAAAAGCTCTGTATTTAGAGCAATTTGTGAAAACAGATGTTCTTCAGCTGCAGTGGGTGAGTCACCAGGAGACTTCAGAGACCTGGTGGGTTACTATAAATGAAAGAGGGGAATCAGAGGCACACGAAGGTGTTTGACATCACTCAGTATTTCTGCCCTGTTTTCCAACAGAAAGCAACAGGATCAGAAATAAAACAGAAAATGTGAACAATCATTAACACAAGAAATGGGGTCAGGGAAGGGAGAGGTACTGTGCAGAAGACAATTCCTAGCAGAATAACACTTAAATTACAGAGTATTTAACAAACCCCTGGCTTCTGTACCTACCTGTGTGATGGAGGCATCTGACAGATTGAATTGACTATCCCAGGTCTCTCTTCTGAACAGTTCAACAACCTTATCTACAGGAACTGCCAGCAGCTGCTCAAAGGAAAAATATTACACCATTTAGAGCAAGTTACCTGTCAAACAGAACACCCAAACAGCACAGCTCCTGCATTCAGAAGCCTCTCAGATGTGACTGCCTCAGGATTCAACTGCTCTCTTACATCCCAGCCATGCCAACTGGGAGAGGAAGCTGAAGTAATTTAAATTACAAGGTTCTTTAATGTTTTCCACATGCAACAGAGCAAAACATGCCTGTTTTTATTGTAATCTCCATTTCCTTCTGGCAGGAAGCTGTACCATAAGGTTAGAAGTTCTTATTTATCAAAAAGTGACACACACAGATAGTTTTCAATGCTCTGAGCACAAGGCTTAGGTGATTCTTTACCCTCCCTCCCCAAACTCCTTTTGATCATGTTACAACTTCTCAATAAATCTGATTTGAATAGCTGATTCCTAAATCAGCTCATTTCATCTTCCATAAAACTACATAAATGTTACTGGCTGTTTATTTTTTTAGAATTTATTTTTGTTAGGATTCTAACAATTTGCTTTGTAAGAGAAGCAAGACAACAGCCTACATTTCAAATTCATGTGTGTGTGAAGAATTAGCCTAAAAATGGAAAGTATTTGTTTTTATGCAATATGGATATTGAAACAATTTGTACTAAGGGTGACATTCACTCTTCCATGGAAAACTGATACATAACACTGTCATAGCAGCCAGGGATTTTGAAGAATGATGGACCCATTCAGGTTGGAAAAGACTTCTAAGGTCAACAAGTTGAACCATTAACCTGACAGTGTCATCTTCACCCCAATCCATGTCCCCAGGTGCCACATCCACAGGGCTTTTAAATCCCTCCAGGGATGGGGACTCCTCCACTGCCCTGGGCAGCTGTGCCAGGTCTGACAACCCTTTTGGTGAAGAAATTTTCCCTAATATCCAATCTAAACCTCCCCTAATGCAAGCTGAGGCCATTTCCTCTCGTCTTGGTGCTGGTGACTTGGGAGAAGACACCAACCCCCACCTGGCCACACCCTCCTGCAACTTTGATCTTCAGGTGAAAAGAAAGGGAGCAACTTATTGAGGAAATATTTACAAAGTAGGGCAAAATTTACTTTGAGCAGAGAAGGACAGGACTCCTTTGATGCTCTGTTGTGAGCAATTTGATTACTTCCCTCGTGTACAATGTTCCTTCCTATTCAGCACACCAAGACTGTTCAACGCTGGATTGGGCTGACAGCTGGACTCCTGCCAAACACAGTCTGGAGCTTAAACAAGGAACCATTTCCAGCTTTTTATGTTTCCTAAAAGGGAGCTTCACCCCAAATATTTCCCTTACTCCCAGGAGGTGCAATTTGGGCTTGCCCAGATTGAATTCTACTGTTGGACTCAGAGGGAAAAGAAGGATTAAGATGTGATAAAACAATGTCACTTACCTTGCCAGTGCCAGGTTGCCAGGCAAGCCTGCAGATTGATTTAGCATTTATCACATCATTACATTTCTGCAGCAGCAGCCAGCTTGTTGTGCATGTCTGAAAACAAAATTTAAAAAATAAGCTGTCTAGCTCAGCAAAAATCTGCTGTTTAGTACAATTTCTTAAAGGGAAAGGGTGGGGAAAAAAAAACAAAAGGAAGAAATATATCTGAACTGAAATAATCTCTTTCATCAAAATACAGTAGCACATATTGCCCTAAAAATACTTTGTCAATGTAGCCCTGAAACTATTTTAATGACAATAAAACTACTTGTAACAGAAATAAGATCACAGAACATGTATTTTTAATCAAGTACAGCACAAATGAGCCAATCTATTTTTAGGTTATAGAGAAGTGTGGCCAAAAATCATTTGTCAAACCCAGATCAACTGCAGCAAGGTGACACACAGCAGCTTGAATATGGTCCCAGCAGTATAAAGAATGAATGGCTGTAATCTCAAATCACAGGACAGATTCATGCATCAAACTGCCCCAATCCTGGAACATTCTCAGTATAATTTCCCAAGAAGGCACCCACTGTCAGTCTGGAACATGAGATTTCACACAACCATGCTTGTGTCTTAAAAAAGTAGCAAGCCACAAGTGTGGGGGGTTATATTTTCAACTGTACTTACAGGAGTAATTCCACAGGGATTCTTATTCCAGTCAGTGGCATTTAGCAAAATTAATGCCATATCCATATGCAGAATTGCCTTATTAAAGCCTTCAGCTGAAATTCTCAAGTTCCTCAGAGTTCTAAGAGCAGAGGCTAAATGTGTTTACTACAGTTAATGAATTGTTTATTGCAATCAGAATTCCTCAGTCCTGAAAGCAACGAGCTGAAATTCTGAAATCAGGAATCTGATGTCACTTGCTATCCTCATTTTGTCCTTGGCACTTGCAGTGTTGGCCAATTAGGAGAGATGAACGGAAGGAATCAGGGATTTCACAGACAGGAAGAACAAAACACAGCTACCCAGGCAACATTTCATAATCAGGCTTTGGAATTTCTCCCAGAAGTAGACAGAAGTATTCTGTGAAGTGTAGCTAGATTTCATCCCCAAAAGGAAAATCCTCCTCCAGGAGGGTTATTTCAGTCCAGCTCTTCCTGCTGTCTGTGAAATCCTGGATTTCTCAGGAAAGGTTTCACATGGGAAGGGCAGCCTTTACCTGATCTGCAATGTTCCAGACTCTGACAGAACCGTCACAGCTCGCTGAGGCCTCGGTAAGAGAATGGAGTAAACAAATTAATAATTAAAGACATAGAGAAATTAGTGCTACAAAATGGAAAAAATCCCCATAACCAATGCCACAGACACATGATACATAGGCTGTTTTAAGAAAAAAAGCCTCCCTGTTTAAACGACCTTAAGGCTTAAAACTTTCCAATGCTGTCATCTTGCTAATTGTACTCAGTTCCAAGCTGCTGGAATTATAAACCATCATACTTCAAGTGAGCTATGCATTTGCAAAAGAGGATCAAAATTAATATTAAATTTCTTTAGTGAGGCACCTTTTCTCCTCTAAATTTGATTCCAGAAGAACACAAACAGTAATTGAGTAGTAAAGTAAAGACTGCGTTCTGGGAGGCAACAAGTTGTGAGACACTCCCATCACCAGCAAGGTCAGCTGAAATGAAGTTGTCTCATCTGCCCAGACACTGGTTGGTATTTTTGGTAAAAAATACATTTTTAAATTTTTTTTCCCCCAGGGAAAATGAGATTCAAAGCAGAAAGTAAATAAGAACGTTTTTTTTTTTTCTTTACCAGATAAACATCTTTGGGGTCAAAAGACAGGCTCAAAACAGGAGCATCGTGTCCTCGGAATGTTTTCTGCTTGCTGCTATCAGTCACCCCCACAACTTTGATCATAAAGTCACTGCAGATCACAACAACATAGAATTATTAACATTGCTATTAACAATGACAAACTATGTTTTTATGGCAATAAAAATCGGGCATTAAATATCTTTTGGGGAAGTTACAGCTCTCAACACTACGTGATGTAATGGAAAATGAGAATCTTGTATTGTTACAATAGGAGTAAGGCCAGACTGCTTTTATCAGAAAATTATTTTTGTTCATGTCAAAATCCATAAAATATGGTTGTTTTTTGAAGAAGATATTATGCACACAGAGACCACATACCTCTTTAATATAATATTCAACATGATCTAATAAGAACCTCTACTCAGATACCAGAGAGCTGGTGACTTAACAAGAACAATCTGCTGAATGGGACCAGTATTCATTACTATAATTATTTGGTCATGTGGCTTTTTAAAAAAAAAGATGGTGCAACTAGTTTATTTTGTGTTTAACAGGATTAAATTTTAACAGGATTTTTAAGACTATTTAGTGTATCAGATACAATAAGAGAATTTTTACAATTTCATTCCTTCTTCCAAAATTACAGCCATTGCTGCAGTTTAACTCAAAATATCAATCCTAACTCCTAAGACAAAGATCTTCTGTGATAAACCTTCAATACCACACCCTCTCAAAATTCATTGCAATACCCTCAGAGAGAAATTTCATTTTAGGACCTAATTCTACAGGGTTAACCATTACTTTCAACTTTTTTCATATAGTTCATGTCCACATTGGCAGCCAGTTGGATGTTAAATTTATATACAACTGAAGTTTGCAGACTCCATGCAAAAATGGAGAAATCTGGGACAAATAAAAGCAATTCTTCTCAGCTGCACTCCTTCATGGCTTTCACCATTCTCCTTCAGTATGACACAGAAGACCTCACTGAGGGGTGGCCTGACAGTCTTGTGAGCAATTTTTCCTAAAAAATGTGGGAGCCCCAGCCAGGCTGCAGTACTGGGGGGTTATAAATTTTTAGAAACAGCAGAGAATTTGCTGTCTGCCTAATCTCTCTAATCAAAGTCAGATCCTGGGGCAGAGCTGTTCCCTCAGAAACAAGCACTGGCAGAGGGCCCAAAGCCATGATCCCTGTCAGATTTGGAGATTACAGTGGTTACTGCCCAGCCTCTCAGTTTTGGTGGAGCTGCTGCCAGAGTTCACAGTCCAGCATGTTCATCCAAAATGCTTTTCTGGTTCAATTCACACTTAGAGGAGTCAGGAAGCAGATCTCTGCCATCTCCCCTATGGAGCAAAATTCCAGAAGAGAGGCAAGGAGACAGCCTGAATTAACTATGACTGCCCAAAGAGTTCACCAAATCCAATTAAGAATCACCTGAGCCCTAAATACATGAAAAAAAAAAACACAAAACCCCCATTTCCTGCTGGCTATTTTGCCTTCTCCGTTAAAGGACTAGAGTATATTCTGTAAAAGTACACGTGCTGCCCTAAGAAAAGAACTAAACTACATATTAAATTCCCTCAGGCAAGTCTTGAAAGTGTCATCTGTTATGGTTTGGCAGATTGGTGATGCTTATGCCAGAGAATGACTCAAAGCTCTCACACAAATCAGAACCAATCTAACTTTTAGATGTGCACATTCATCTGCAGCTCCATGATCCTCAGCTCCCAGTGACAAAACCCTCAATGAGAGGAGACATCCATAAGGGTGAACATTTGTGCATCAGAGCGAGAGCTGAAAACACTCAAGCCTCCCAAAGAAAAGAAACCATTTCACAACACCAGACTTCTACATAAAACTACTTGGTGGATCAAGTATCTCCCAGAGCATTGTTTCCCAAACTCCTCTTCATTCCTTCCTCCCCCTCCACCCCCTTGAAGGCATTTTCCAACCATTTAAAGCCCTCAGAGGTTTGTGGGTTCGTGACCTCGTTGGTAACAATCAGCCTGGGGGGAAGTTTCCAGATTCTGAAGGGCAGCAGTGATTTTTCCTCGTGGTGCCCACATCACCTGGATCCAGCAGCAACCCTGGTGCCATCAGGACTAAAGGTGACGTGGTTGACGTGCAGGGTGAAACGAGTGAGGATCCCATCTGGAGCTCCCTCAGGAAAGGTGTGCATCTGGACAGTGTTGTTGGAGACTGCTGTGATCAGCCTTCCGTTCTGACAACAAAATCAGTCATAAAACCTGCTAGTTAAAACACATTTATGCCACAGAGACAAAAATACTGCTCTGATGTCCCAAATATTTGGGCAGATGAACTTGATTCATTCCAAAAGTGTCTGATAGTAAGAGTAGTAAGGGAAGTACTCTTTAATTTCTATTTTTTTCCACCCAAAAATACAGACAAGCATAGTAACTTTAGTAATTTATCACTTTAGCCAAACTAACTTGCATGCTATTTAGATTCAGCTGCTGCAGCATCAGGAGAGGGCACCCTTGCACTGGAATTCTCAGCTAAATGCCACCAGGGAAAGATGAGAAGTTCATGAACTATAGCTCAATTCTTTGCAGAAAACAGAAGGCAGACATTTAGTAAAAATTAATCCAGATTTTAAAAAGTGTAAAACAAAATAAGTAATTATCCCATACTTGGAAAATAATACCTCTTTGAGTGACAATACTATTCCTCAGTTGTACACAGCAGTAAAACTTTAAAATAAATATAAAGAAATGCCTTATTTTCTTTTTTATTGTATGTATTTTTCGGGGTAGGGGGAGGCAGTATTATGGTTGGGGGTTTTTGTTAAGGTGTCTAAAATTATAGTAAAAATCCTGGAGTTAAAGAAAGCAGCAGTCAGCAGTGAATAACCTAAAAAAATACGAGATCAGATTTATTACTCAGATTACATTAACATCTCAGAACAGTCCCTTATGACATTACATTAATGAAGGGTCATTTCTGAAAAAGGATTTCTTGACATTTAAGTCCCCCACTGTCTAAAAATAAAAAACCCCTCAAAACTAGGAGCACCTTTTTCAATTTTTCCCAGGATTTTTCCTCATTAATTCTTTAATAGTTTTAGCAATTTCTGGCTCTGCCACTGATTTACTTAGAGAACCCATTCAAGTCACCTCACTTTGTTTGTGAAACAATAAGGAATGTGATGAAAATCAACAGCAAAATACTCTAAAAATCAATGGAGAAAATACATTTTACAGGCACTGAGGAATGTTAAAAGGGATATAAAAATGGATTCACTTAAGGCAATAGTTCTGAAAAGATTTTAAATTATAATTCTTATAATGCAATACAAGTTAATACTCATTTATTTCCTCATTCATACCCCTCTCCAAAATCACATGTAGTTGAAAACAATTTTAAAATTTCTCTTTATCACTGCAAGGTTAAATACATAATATTTGTAGAACTGATGTAGGCTTCTGGAAGCCTTCTAAAATTGCCACAAAGACAGTATTTTAGACCCACTATTATTAACGTAATATTAAAAAAATTGGACATGAAGGAAATAATGTGACAATTCTCAAGCTAAATACATGAACATGCATAGGAAAAATAATTATTTTCTATTATATAAATCCTCTTCTCACTTTGGGGACACAGGGTCAGAGGCATCTTTAGGACAAACAATAATTTTGAGAGTGAAACATGAACCAATTATTAAAAAAAAAAGTGTTACCAAACCCTTACTCACTTTGTGAAAGCAAGTTCTGATTAATACAGATTATAATTCCTTTGGCCCACAAAAAACAACCTCTTGGCTTTCTTTCTAATACTTGATGATCATATCCTATGCTGGGAAACTTCTTGTAACTCACATGGTGAGAAAACACTGGAACAGCCTAAAAAATTCACTGCACAATTAGCTTAATCTGCTGGTTTTGTTTCTCAGAAAGGAGATCAAAGTCAGAAATTAATATAACTAAACCTGAAGGAAGAGGAGGGAAAAAAACCATTACAAATATTCTGTAGAAGTGATAATTCCCCTACAGCTGTGTATGGGGTAGAATGAATTGTCAGAGGTAATTCTTGTTTCATGTTACCCACAGAAGCAGCACCCCTGAGCTGGCAAATCCACAATTTGTAGGAAAATCCACAACTGTGAGAAGCTGTGTTAGCAACCCTACCTTTAGAGCACACGAGAAGGCCTTTTCTCCCACATTAATGGACTTTGGATCATCGTCATCCAGGTTTTCCCAAATCCTAACATCTCCATCACTGCCACAAGTTACAATGCAGCTGTGGAAAGACACAGGATTTGTTAACATCCAGGAATCCTCATTCTTTTCTAAGCATTTGGTTGTAATGCCAAACGAGGCTTTTTGTGGTTTCAGTGGATTGTTACCAGACCATCTCTTATGAACAGTCTTTGCAATGATAATGAATTAAAGAAAGGAGTAAAATAATATGGACTTTAGCCATACCCAGTATGTAAGGTGTATCATTTGAGTTTATTTTGAGAGGGCTTGGGTTTTTTTAGTTTATCTTTTGATCTGTAAAAAGGCAATACTAAATATATAGCTTATATTTATACATTCAAGAACTAGCACAAGGAAAAGATGAAAAGATAGCAAGCTCAATATTGCATTCTTTCAACTATATTTTTAATTTCTTAGTGCATACATAAACGTATTTACTCCCACACTACACTGATTTCTGCTAAAATCTGTGAAGTCACTCTCATAAATGTGCATATAGAGTTTTTATATATATAATACTTAGTATATATATTTACATGGGGATATATATATGCCTGCATTTAAGTTATAAATCCATCACTTCTAAACTCAGAGCGCCTAAATATGTCACACAGCCAGTTCTCAGCACAGGCAAAACCCAAAGGATTTCTTGGACTATGCCAAGCCATAAATCCATCCCAGTATCCCACACAGCAGTGGCTGATATAGAAACTTAGAGAATCATTAAGACTGAAAAAGCCCTCTAAGATCATCGAGCCCAACCATTCCCCAAGGTCACCACCAACCCGTGTCCCCAAAAGCCACATCCACACAGCTTTTAAATCCCCCCAGGGATGGGGACTCCACCACTGCTCTGGGCAGCTGTGCCAATGACTGACCATTCTTTTCGTGACAAAATTTTTCCTAACAGCAAGCTCCTGGGAAAGCATCAGACAGGAACAAGCCCATCCCTCTCTTGGTCTCTGGGAATGGGGCTGTTACCTGCCGGTGTCATCGAAGCAGACATCGGTGTGTCCCTCGGTGTGGCCGTACCGCATTGGCTTCTGCCTTGATGGCATCTTCACTCCCACCTGCCTGCTTATGGAGGGCAAAAAGAGCAGAAATAACATCAGTTAAAAGGAAACACTTCAGGAAGAGCATCAGATGGGGGGACAAGGTGAGAGCTGCTGGGACAGCCACCCATTCGGCCACCTGCAGGGATGGGGACACGGGGATGGGCGCACTGCCAGGATGGGAGCATGGGGATGGGGACATGGGCTGGGGACACGGGAGGGGAGATGGGGACACTGTGGGGATGAGGACACAGGAATGGGGACATTGCTGGGAGAGGGGGACACTGCAGAGATGGTGATATCACAGGGATGGGGATATTGCCAGGATGGGGACACAGGGATGGGAGATGGGGACATAGGGATGGGAGATGGGGACACAGTGATGAGGCCATGGAGACAGGAGATGGGGACACTGTAGGAATGGTGACATCGTGGGGATGGGGGCGCCGGGTAAAAGACATAGGGATAGAGATGGGGACATCACAGGGATGGGGACATTGGATATTGCGGAGATGAAGGACACAGTGATGAGGGATAGGAGATGGGGACACTGTAGGGACCGTGGCATCGCAGGGATGGGAATATCACGGGGATGGGAGATAGGGGCACCATGGGGATGGGGACACGGGGATATGGGGCAAGGGGATGGGGACATTGCAGGGATGGGGGCCCGGGTTACCGAGGCCCGGAGGCGCCTGGCACGCCGGGGCCTCTC